>BJCN01281440.1:0-10221 GCA_018326445.1 Flaveria brownii
AATTTTGGCAGGAAATCTTTCGTTCTATGGGTACTAAACTTCGCCTCAGTTCAGCCTATCACCCCGAATCCGACGGCTAATCGGAGGTGGTTAACCGCTGCCTGGAAGCTTGCGATGTTTTGCAGCTGATTAGCCCAGAACTTGGGCTATTTGGATTCCTTGCACCGAGTTTTGGTATAATTCCACGTTCCATAATTCCACTAGGGTCACCCCCTTTGAAGCTGTTTACGGACGTCCTCCTCCCTCGGTGTTTCAATTTATACAGGGAGAAATCCAGGTCGCTGCGGTTGCTCAAGAGTTGCAGGATTGGGATGAGGCTTTAAAACAACTTAAAATTCATCTACTCGCGGCTCAACAGTCCATGAAACAACAATCGGGTTAGCACCGCCGAGATGTTACCTTTGCGATCGGTGAATGGGTCTATGTTAAATTAAAGCCGTATCGCCAAATGTCGGTCTCAAACCGCATTTATCACAAACTGGTCGTGAAGTTTTTTGGTCCCTTTCGAATTATGGAACGCATGGGACCAGTTGCCTATAAGTTGCAGTTGCCCACGTCTTCCAAGATCCATCCTGTTTTCCATGTTTCGTTATTAAAAAAGGCTGTTCCAGGGGCGGGATGCCCAGGACGCTCCCATTCCTTCTAAGTTGTTGGCTACCCGTCTTCTTCGTGACGGGACAGAATCCGTGGAACAATGGTTAATTCATTGGCAGAACCAACCGGAAGGAGACGCCACTTGGGAAGATGCATCTTGGGTTAAAGGGCAATTTCCGGATATACGACTTGAGGACAAGCCTTCTTTAAAAGGCGGGAGCTATGATACGAATGGTAACCAAAGGGGTGATATTGACAAGTCGGATAACTTCCAGATGTATGCTAGAAGGACCAAAAGGGCAATTATGAAAAGTGGCTGATAGTTAGTTAGAGGAGAGAAGTAGTATAAGAGAGAGAGGAGAATAATGAAATGGGTGTGAGTTTGTTATTTTGTTAGGCTCCTGCAATTGTGCTCCGAGAGAGGGTTTTCTTTGGATTTCCTTTACATCATCTAGCTATCCTTTTGTAATTCCTTTCCATTTCAATACATAACTTCAGTATTTCTTTCAATTACCTGTTCTTTGATTTCGGTTTCCCATCAAAATAGGTCCAGTTACAAAATTAGTCCCATAGGTCTCATTTTCACCTTTTGCAACCTTCTTAGATCATCTGAATGAAGCATTAGATATCCCACTAAAACAGTATAAGCATATCCACATTCTTCCATGTTCTTGTTACTTGCTACTAATGCTTTGACTATTTTCCCCTAATTTGCATAAACATTCTAAAGTTTTTTCATTGATCAACAGGATACAATTGAAAAGCTTCTGGTTTAATTTTGAAATATGGAGATTCGGTGTGATGGGTCGTCCTTTTCTTGGATTAGATTAGAGGGGGCTTTGATCTTTCTTTTCCTAGAACAACTATCTTTATTGTATTGAGATTTTGTTTCTGCAGTATCCATTTGCGCACTGTCATCATAATTGACTTCTAGTTTTATTATTAACCACATTTTATCTTCAAAGGATTGATAGAAATCTAATTCTGTTTATGTTTATATTTTGGTGTCATAATTGTGTTTTGGACCAATGAAAATAACCTACTCCTTTAATTAGTAACTGATAGGTTAAATATTATTGATCTGACTATTCACAAGTCATTAGAAGAAATAGAATGCCATCCAATACTCCCCACCATATCATCACCTTGCCTACTCCCATCTGATGCACACTAATATATTTATGTATGCTCTTCAAATGGCTTCTTTTTAATTCTTCTTTTTATATACTTTTGCAACATTTCACTATGGGATTCATGTTGGAGTCTTTAGAAGTGATTAAAAGTCATAAATTTTATGTTCACGAGTTCAATGATGGAGGTTAGATGTGTCATGAAATAGAGTTGCTTACGTACGTTACAGGAAAAGTTGCAGCCATGAGCGTATTGATATTTACTTTTGCGATAAGCGACTCAAACATTCTTCAATTTTATGCAGTGAAAGTTATAAAACTTTGGAATTTCAGTTGTTCTTTATTGGAACTTTAGTGATAAAAAAACCTGACCCGACCCATAAATTTTAACATTAAATTAAGCTGATATAAGTGTTGTATCTAAACCATTATTCTGCACAAAGGGTTAGGCCGTGAATATAAGTGTTGTGATAACAAGAAGGACAGAATGATTATTTCATAAATTGTAAATAATAAAACGAATGAATCTGAAATTTTGATGTTTTGGATTATGTATTTGAAAACTTATGACTGTTTAAATACGGTTGAGTACAGGTAAGTTTTAAAGTCATATATACACACACACACTATAAGTTACATAACATAATCAGTTAACCGCTTCCCAACTTATAGCATAAGTAATGTTATGATACTATCATACAATATTTTCCGTCATAGTATGAAACAGTCACGTAGTTCATTTATTTATGTAGTTTTCTATAAATTTTAGATTGAAACTTAACAACTTATAAGTAATCTCTATTATTCTTGTTTGCTAACAGGGAGATGTTATGGCAAGTTTAGTTCATATTAAATCACAGCCTCTTTGATTGTATATATAATAAACAATAAAATGTTAAATTCAAATACTAAAATTACTAAAAATGACATATCAAGTGGACGTGCCGGAGTGGTTATCGGGCATGACTAGAAATCATGTGGGCTTTGCCCGCGCAGGTTCGAATCCTGCCGTCCACGTTTTTTAACTTTTTTTTATAACTTGTAAGACAGGTCCTTTAACTATAGATTCAGTGGCAAAATTAGTCCTCCAGGTCTCATATTCACCCTCTCCCAACCTTATCAAATCATCTGTTTTCTATAATCATATTCATAACTCATAAACTCCTTTGAATAAATGTCAGATTTCCCACTAAAACACTATGAACATTCATATTCTTTCATGTTTATAACTAGAATCACAATTGTACTTCAATAGTTCCTGTAAGAAAAAAGAATTGCATTTCTTTTTTTTGTGATAACCTCTGAGATTTTGTTACAAAAACACAATTGTACTTCAATAGTTCCTATAAGAAAAAAAAGTTTCATTTTTTATGATAACTGTGAGAATCTGTTACCAGGTCCCTACTAATATCCCAAAGGAATCAGGTTTGTTAACCAAACGGATCAGGTAATTAAAACGTCGTTTGCGATTGGTCTTTCAAAGAGCTTAAAGGTAGAAATGATAACTTTGCTAAGGGACTCAAGGGCTTCGAATGTGTCACTCTATTTATCTCTACAAAACTTTGACTTGCTCAATTACATCATCAATCTTTACTGACTTTATTTCTGATCCCAAAAACCACGCCATTCGATAAATCTCATCCGTGCGTGGATGGGATGTATCGTCTGACGAAAAAGCATGAGACGGCTCTCCAACATTATGCACATCGGCCCAACTAAACCCGACAACTTTCTTCACATTGTTCTCCCTCATCCCTTTTCTTATTTTAGCAACCTCTTCCCAATCTGCTCTTTCTGCATACAAATTCGACATCAACACATATGAACCCGACTCTTTAGGCTCCATTTTCAGCAAAGCATCCGACACCCGTTTGCCCATTTCCATGTTTCCATGAACTTTACATGATCCCAACAAGCTCTGCAGCACAGGTAGCCCGACTTGTCCTGGGATATGTGTCAAAAACTCTTCTGCCTCCTTTAACCGCCCAGCCCGCCCATACATGTCAACCATACAAGAATAATGTTCTGGTGTTGGCTCGATCTTATAAAGGTTGACCATTGACTCGAACACCTCTTTCCCCTTTTCCACCATTCCCTTTCTTCCACACGCGGTAAGTACTGATAAAAAGGTTATGGAATCAGGTTCAAAAGATTGGTTTTTTATGTCTTCATATAGTTTCATGACAGATTCATAATCTCCATGTCTTGAATGAGCTGATATGATCGCGGTCCATGCAACTTGGTTCTTGTTCTTGATTTCGTTGAACACCTTACAAGATTCGTTTATGCTTCCACGTTTTGCATACATGTCAAGAAGAGCACCCGAGACAATTGGATTGTTGTTTAACCCAAGTTTAAACAGATAAGAGTGGCACCATTGACCATACATTAATGAGATAGATTCAGAAGACGCGATTGCACTTAACACACTCCCAAATGTGTAATCATTTGGTTTTGAATCCATGATCATGGATGAGAATGTTTTCAAAGCTTCTTGAAACATTTTGTTTTGATTGAACCCTGAAATTAACGCGTTCCATGATATGATCACTTTGTCTTCGATTTCTTGAAATACTTTGATCGCGTCTTTTATGGACTCAAACTTTGCATACATGGTAATGAAGCTGTTAGCGACCACTAGCTCTTGAAAAAAGCTAGATTTTATGCATAATCCATGAACCATTTCGCCTTCTTTCACCATATTATTGGCACATATGGCATGAATCAACCCAACAAATGTAACCTCATTTGGATAAACATCATCCATTCTCATATCACTGAATAAAGATACAGCATGCTCTTCACTTATAGAAATCATAGTGGTCCAAGACACTACATTACGGTTTACCATGCCCTCAAAGACCAATTTTGCATCTTTGATGTGATCACATTTCGAATAAGTCGAGATCAAAACATTACAGACTGATTCATGTGTTCCATAACCTCCTTTAATAGCCAAACCGTGTATCTGCTTCCCAAGCCCCAAGTTTCTAGCATGCCCACAAGCTGAAACCGCACTTGTAAATGAAACATGATCAAGCTTCAATCCTAATCTAGTCATTTCAATGAAAGTCGAAACTGCTTCTACCCCATAACTTCCTTCTTGACTATAACCTGAAAGGATAGCATTCCACGAAACCAAATCTCTGCTAGGCATTTCATTAAACACCTTTTCGGCATCAGCTATTTGTTCCCATTTCGCATACAATGTTACAAGCGCGTTCGCTATAAAACCTTCACCTTGCATTCCGTTTTTCAGCACCTGCGAGTGCAACTGAGTTCCAAAAACAAATTCCTCACAATCTGCACAATGTGCCAATGCAGTAGTGTAACTCACTGCATCAAAAGTAACCCCCATGTGATTCATTTGACAAGCAAAACTCAACGCATCGTTGCTGTCTTTAAACCCTGAGAGCAATGTGTTCCAAGAAACAGTGTCTGGGCTAGCCAACTTCTGGAATATAACCAAAGCGCGATCAAGCCGTCCCGATTTAGAGTACATATGCATCAAAGAATTACATACAGACAAAAATGAATCTAGCCCAGATGTCAATGCAAACCCATGGATTTGAGACCCGAGCTTCGGGTCTCCACGACACGCCTTGATAGCAAGAGTAGTCGAAACTTCATCGACATGAGTCACACCCACTTCCTGAATCTGTTTACTGAATATTTCAAGAGCCTGAAATTGGCGATTTTGGTGCAAAAGATCAAGCATGGAGTGTTGGAGAGATATGAAGTTTGGTTGAGGTATTTTGACGAACAGTTGGTGTGCATCTTGAAACGAATGGAGGTTCTTTACGCTATTGGTTTGCAAACATTTGAAAATTAATTGGCGGGTAATCATCAAATCAATACAAAGATATAACAAATGGTGTGTATAGTGTTATCTTTCGATTTAGAGATTGTTGTAATGGGAGCTTTTGATGCTCATCTGTAAGTTTCAAGAAAGAGTTTTTAAAGTAGTCATCGGTAAATCGTCGTTTGAATACAGTTATTAGGGCAACTGCAAGGGGGATTGAATTGAATTTGACGAGACGAGAAGCAAAAGGAACAACTTGCAATCGTCGAGAGTCTCGAGGATTGCAAATGTGTTGACTACGTAAGTATCTAGTACCTTGTCAATTTACTGGGTTTATTTATGATTAAGAATTTTAAACAAAATTCAAACTTAGGGGCTGTTTGGGATTATTTTTTTTAAATAATTTTGGATTTTTGGAGGGGTGAAAAGATCAAAATGATCCTCCAAAAGTCACCAGAATTTAAAATTTTTAACTTCTGGTGATTTTTGGAGGGACATTTTTGTCTTTTCATTCCTTCAAAAGTCAAAAATTGTTTAAAAAAAAACAATCCCAAACAGACTCTTAAGTTTTTGTTGTTGCTTTTAAAGTTAAAGTCCTTTTCTCCTTCACTTTGGATGTTCTTTTAATTCCATTTGAGTCATATCTACTTCACACCCAAGTTTATAGTTCAATGAAGTCCACCTAGGCGTTCCTGGATTCTAATGAACGATCACATACATACGCAACAAATATAACTTTTAGACCATACACAATAAAAATGTTTACAAAACTGGTGATTTGTCACGTGCCTTACTCTCTCTCCCGCCATGATTAAAATCCCTCTCTAATCCAAAAAACAATATTTGTCTGGCCCTTACGTCACTCTTTAAAGGTCATCTTCTCATGAACTTCCATGCATCCCTCCTTTACATCATCAATCCTCCTAACTATTTGAAAAACTCATGCCTTCTAGCTTGCTTGAATATTGCTTGAAAACAGCTCGCTTGAATTCGGCTCTACTCGCTCAGTTTATTAATAGTCGAGCCTGAGACAAGGTCAGCTCAGTTTGTGGTTTGCTCTTTAGCTGGTTTCTTAGCTAGCTCGTTAGCTCGTTTAAATTAAAGACTAAAGTATAATTTATGCATATTATAAACCGAAATTTTGACAAATTATTTAAATAAACAAAGACATAATCATTTTAATAATTTCTAATTAAAAACAAAATATAAAATATGATGAGAGTTGTTAACATACCGAACAACAACGAGTTAACGTAAACAAATATTAAAAAAATAATATATTTTTATTTGTTTTTTTATATGAATATGTGTTAAAATAACAAAATTAGTTCTTATTCTAATATAAGATATTGGCTAGCGAGTCGACTTAGATAAGCAGCTTAACTCGGTTTTTAAATAATTCGAGCTTGAGCCCACCTTGCTCAACTTGTCTCGTTTATAGGACTACTTCCAACTATCACATCTCATAAAATACCTAAGAACATCCAATAAGGCTGGTTCTTAATTGTTAGCGCAAATTCAATATACAAGACTCCGGCATGCTTGGGATTCAGGGGGATCTGGTCACATTGGGCTTATATCAGCATTCTTATCCTTCATTTCTACAACCGTCTTGAAATTCTATATAGCCATGACACAAGTCACACTAACATTCGAGTGAAACTTTACATTAACATTCGAGTGAAATTTACTAAGTATGTTTGTTTACAATCACCATTAACATAAAAGCAACGAAGACAAACATCATTCAACCTAAATTGTATGAGCACCTAAAACTTGATCAAATGCTAGTAAATTACACACCATCACCTAACATCAAACCCCACCGTTACAATCACTTATCAGATTCAATCTTTCTTGCAGATTTCTCATCCACCAACTTCCCACATTCATCATCAAACTGATCAGCCTTCTTTTCCTCTGCATCTTTAGCCTTAAGTGCTTGCAACTTCGCATGATTATAATAACCGACACCCAAAAAAGCAATCAAGTAACCAAACAGATTGATCAAAGTCACTTTATCCTTAATCACAGACCACGAAAACGCGATCAGCAACCAATCTTTAACCACCCCTGCAACATTCATAGTCAATGCTGATGTCTTCCCAACAAGCAAGAACACTGCAAGATTCAATGCAAATGCGCAGAACGAATTCGTCCAGAATACAAAGTAATCAAAGTGGAAACTCGAAACATCCCTCAATTTCGGGAGCTCAACCATGATCCAAGGAACAGTCAAGAACACCAAACAACAAGGTGCAATATAGTACAAAGATGTTATGGGATTAAAGGTGATGCCTTTAGATGTCAGCAAGATTTGAATCAACACCAATCTTGTAGCTTCAAACACAACAGCACCAAGCTGCAACAACACACCCCACGAATCGAATTTCGCTTCGCCATAGGCTGCAATCGCAACCCCGAATGAAATCGACAACATATTACTCATGGTTTGTGACTTAAAAGCCTCTTTCTTGAACAAAACACCAATTGAGTAAACAGCAACAGGCATCAACGCTTTCAGCATTTGAATAAACGAAACAGAGAGGTAAATGTAAGCCGAATTCGACAACCATAAGCTCAAAGAGTAAAGCAAACCGATCGGAACAACGGATTTGAAGTAAACATCACGAGTCATCACCACTGGTTCAACAATTTTAAGCAAATTAACAAGAATGTAAGCTAAAGAAGAACAGAACAACATGTGAATCATGGTGAGTGAAATTGGGTATGGCCAATTGTACATGTTCCGATCAAGAATGTACTTGTTGTAGATGATTACAGTGAAGCTGAGGGAGATCCATAAGAAGACGTAAGTGTAGGAGATGATGATGTTCTTGAGAACTCCTTGGGTTAGCGTTGCTCCTCTGTTCATGGTTGTTCGATTGATTTGGGGAAATTGGTCGATTTGGGGGAGACCCACAAGGGGAATTGGGGATTTAGTGGATTGATGTATGAATTTGAGGTGAATGTTGAGGGAATTGTGGGTTGATTTGGGGATTTAGGTCAGATACAGACGTCGATTGTCGACAGTACGTGTCTTCTTGTGTCAAACGGTGGTACAAACTTCAAACATAGGTGATTTGAGACGAAATGAATATAGAATTCAAGTTGTAGGAGTAACGATACTAACAAATATGTATGTTTATAAACCCGACACTACTAGAGTCGTATAAAACACTTGTAGACATCTACGGATGATTTAATGAAGTATACAACGGTTGATGATAAAACGATTATGTGAGTAATGTAACAATCTTGTATGTTACAATTGAAACAAAATGTACAAGTATATCACATACGAGTGTATTGGTGTAATGTTGATTTTGTGAAAATTCCTTTATAATAGTCTAAATTTATAAAAGAATAATTTTATTTTAGAAAGCAGAAAATATCACAGATACATGGTAGAGTAGGGATGAGATCGGTACCGTATGGTATCAAACGAGTACCGTATTGAAAAGTACCGATACCGAAAATAGGTAAAAGTGTGAACCGAAAACCGTACCGATTTTGTCGGTTCGGTAGCAGTCGTTACCGGTACCATTAAAATATCAAGACAGAAGGTACCAAATACCGAAAATCTAAAAATATGAATCTTGGTACCGATACCGATAATGTTCGGTCGGTACCAATTCGATAACTCATCCCTATAGTAAGGTTTGATGTCACGAAAATCTATAATACTTTATATTAAAAAATTCTCAACTTAATTTTGATGACATTGAATTAAAGTATATTACTTATGGATAATAGTAATAATATTTAAATATTATATTACCACTTAAAAGAATCTGGATCTGATGATTGACGTTCTAGGTGTGTAAAAAATGAAAAGAAGTTAATTTCTTTTTTTTTTAACGGTGACTTTCTTATGAGTGACTCAATGTCACATCACCCCCCTGTCCCAGACTATGTTGTCTGAACCGGGTCCACGCTGGATTGTCAGACTTGGTTACAGCGTTCCCCCGGAAACCGTACTGCCTCCACAAGGGTTGCCCCTCTGGAGTAACAGCCGGATGAAAACCAGGGTCGAGCTCTGAGAATCGGCCTCCACAACCACTGGCTTAAAGGGAAATTCTCTTCATTGCTCTAAATGTCCTCAAACCGTAACCAAAGAGGTTCGAACCCCTGATCTCCACTTTGAGAGGAGGGATTCTTACCACTAGGCCACAAGTCTGAATACAAGAAGTTAATTTCTTAACATTGAGATAATATAAATTTGTCAAAAGACGATTATAAATTAATAAAATAAAATAGTGTTTCATGTCAACAAAATATCTACATGATATTTATGCCAGCAAAAAAAACGCTTATATAATGTATATGTTATTTGTGATAGTAATTTGTCAAGTTAACAAAGACTTACGTGCAAATGACATCTAATATGAAAGTTTTAATACGTGTTTCTTTGGTATTCACATGGTACGGTAAATGTTATGTTCATACAACCGGATTACCGTTGATTTAATGTTTATATAAACCTAAGTTACTAAACTTTTAATAAAACTTAAAATATATATTATTATCATAATTATTTTCTTAGTATTAAAATTAATATTTATGTTCTTTGTAGTGTACTTGTTAATATTGGATTATGTACGGGTTCGGTTACGTCACGTTGCCAACCGAGCTATGACCCGTAAGAGTTACACCTTGGGCAACAAATATTAAGTCCACTTAATTTGATTAACT
>BJCN01281457.1:0-14740 GCA_018326445.1 Flaveria brownii
TGTATTTTAATCCAATGAAAGGAAATATTATTTAGGAAATTTTAAAGGAATTAAATCCTTTTTAAATAACTTGTGAAATTTAATTATAATATATATATATATATATATATATAAATTCTACAATTTTCATGATTAATCCATAATTAAAGATAATATAGTTTCCAAGAATAATTTAGTGATTTGAACTATTATTTAAGTCAATTTTTATAAAAATAATCTAAGTATGACAGTTGCTAAAAATACTTGTATAAAAAATATCAAAAGTATTTGAATTAATAAATTTACAGAAAATAATTAGTTGACTTTAAAAATAATTAAAGTTTATAAAAATAATTTTTATAATTATTAAAAAAAATATATTTTTAAAGGCTGAAAAAGCCCTAAAAAATATTTGAGGTTGCCCGGGTTTGAACCCGGGACCTTAAAGTTGGAATGGGAGTATGTTACCGTTAGGCTGGGTAGCCTATGCCTGCTAAAGGCCGGCTCTCTTATTTTATAAACACAAGTCACATGAAAACCCCCAAATCACTATGAACCCTAGAAAACAAATCGTACCAATTGATCATCAATTCGTTCAAGATAATGAAATAAACATTGGGGCTTTTAATCTCAAAGTGATTTCGAGTCTATAGACATATCAAATTACCCGAATTGATGTTTAAGTTGATAAGAACAGATGCAGATCAGTTGCGACCGATGCTTGAATCTGTTTAACGTGCAATTGTTGATGTTAACCAAATTATACTTGTGTGAAGTTTCAAAAGACATTCACGAATCAAAGCCCTCAATCAATTTCAGGTTAGATAGGTCGGAAGATGGATTTTGATTGGGTTGTAGGTTCGTGATGAAAGTGGGGATTGAATTTGATGTTTGTGTGTTTTCAGGTGAAATTGAAAGTTTTAATGGTTTAGGAATAGATAGATGATCGATTATGTTGAATTAATTGGATTATTATTGTGTTTTAATGTTCGAACGACTATGAGATTAAAGAGCTTCGGTTATTCGATCGTTTGAGGTTTGTAACCGGCTTATAAACGCAATTAAAAGGTATAATCAAGTTCGAAACATACACTCGAATTCATTAGGAACGGTTTGAGGTTGGGATTTGTAGAGTTTTGGGTGTTTTGGAGTCGCCGAAGTTCGGCCGGAGCTCCGCCGGAGTTGTAGCCGGGAAAAACGGGGTGAGGGGGGAAACTTGGTTTGGGTTTTAGAAATTACACCTTTAGTCCCTGCGGTTTTCATTTTATTATTTCATGTTTAAAACTTTCATTTAAAGTTTCAAATTTAACATAAAGGCATCTTTAACTTAATTAAACTTTAAGTTTTAATGATTTATAACTTAATAATCATTTAACTTTTATAAATTATTAAATTATTATTATTATTATTATTTTTATTTTATTTTGACAATTATTATTTTTATTGTCATAACTAAATGTTAAGTTTTAAACAAAAGTTGTAATTACTATTATTGTTATTATTATTTATTAAATTAATTTATTAACTTCTAACTTAACTAAGAACCAAGCATTAACAAGCCCTCAAAGTTTCATAATTGACATAAATAGTCCTTACAAGAATATAACAAAGTTAACTTTTATTTAATGAAAACACGAAAGGTTACAGGTATATTATATCTTATTAGTAGGTTAAATATTAATCTAAATTTGCATCGTTTGTAATCAGATCATGTCGGGTTCACTCTAGTATTTTATTATTACTCCGCTGTGTTATATATTAATAATGTGATTAATAAGTTATCAAAATTGTTTTGATAAAATAAACTTAACCAAGATACTACTAAAACCAACAGTTCTAACCTACCGGGCAGGTTCAAACCTTACGCCTAACTTTTTGTGTTTTTTCCCGTACTTTCTTCTATTCTTTTACTTTAAATTGCTATAATCAAGCAACTATGCCACAATCGAATTCGTGACTTTTGATGTGTCTTTTATCCTATGTTTTGGTTTTCTTATATTCAACTTCATATGTTCGCCTTTATGTACTTAACCATGTCCATTTAACTATCATAATCGGGTTTGTGACAACATTTTGACATTGGTTATGACCTTTCCAAGCGTGCCCATTCTCACTTATTTTATGTAATTAATGATGTTCGTGTTACTATCACAATTCATGTATCGAATTGTGCAAATTCCGCATCCCAGGTAACAAATTTCACAAACACATCGCTACGTGCGCTCACGATGCAACACACAGACACCTTTGCTCGTTTTGATGATAGATATCCAAAATTTTAATTATGTATGTTGTTAACATCAATATATTGCACCTTTGATTTTCTTCATATTACAAAGAGATGTATTTACAAAACATGCAAGTTTTTACTGGTTAGGAATAGCGATGCGTGTGTATGGTAAAATGTCAACTCGCAGCTAAGTCGGGTCAAAATGGGTTGGGTTAGGACGACCAGTTAACAATTTTGTCTTCCTTGACTTACATAGTTTTTTTAAATGGCACGTTAGTGGTTAGTTGTTACTATCACCAAGTTAATAATATTCATCAATGTTAAAGTTTGAACCTCAGACCTAGAAGAGAGGCAAAACCTCCCACCTCACCCCTAACCACTAGGTCAAGAGATCATTGACACTTATATAGATAGTTTGTTATTATGATTAAGAAAACTATATATTTTTAAATGATAATATAATTGCATTAGAAAAACAGTTTACACGACATGTTAGCATTTAATGCAAGGCATTTTGACCCATTTAACCTTTTTGATTTATTTGACCAAGTTTTTTAACTACTTTGTATATAATTAGTAACAAACGATAGTCTACAAAATCAAATCAGGTGCATCACAAGTTTGGCCTTCAACATGACATTGTTTTTATTAACATCCTTGATCAAAAATGGTTTTCAAACGTCTTTTCTTTCTTTTGATAAAGGTTCAAGGACATCAACAAGAAATCAAAGTTTAAGGTCACGAGGAAATATGAGTAGCTAAACAAGTTTTCTGGGTTTCTTTCCTTTTTATTGCTATCAATTCAGAGATTATGATGGAATACTGGAGTTTATATATTGACATGCAACAGTAATATGGCATGTGCTCTTTAAGAATGATGGAGGTTATGTATGGGCATACGAAAAACTTGATGGAATGTCCAAACTTTGGATTCCCGAATATGTTATCTAGGTCCCGGTATCGGTACCTACCTTTCCATCAAATCAGGTATCGGGTCGGGTCGGGTATTACCAACTAGGTCTCGGTTACCCGAAAATGTTCACCCCTAGTCCAAAGTGATTTCTTAGCTCAATGTATGTATTAATTTCATAAAAATGTATGGTTTAATGAGTTGGTTTGATTTTATATTTTGTAAGATCAAGAGTTTATCTTAAAGGTTAATGCCTACCAAAGATCTCTCAACATACATTAAAGTACAAGGAGGTATTTCGGAAGATTTGACAATGTACAAAGAAAAATAACTAAGTGTCAAGTCTTCTGAAACCAAATACTGAGATCTTTCAAAGCCAAAGGTGAAGTCTTCCGAATCTTGAATACAAAGTCTTCCGAAGCTTAAAAACTGAACTCTTCTGAAGACTAAGAAGACACTTTTGACAAAAGCAAAAGACATTTTCGTTGCCAGCTCTGAAAACTCACCAACTAATATAAGTTGGTGATTAGCTTTTTACTTTTGTCAACTGTACATCATAGTCTTTTATCGGTAACTTCTTACTTTAGTACTTTTATCCTTATTGTAATATAATAGAATGTAAGCTATATAGAATGTAAGCTATGACATGTTATAGTAACATGTCAAAAGTCAATCTATATTTTGAGTTTACATTGATCTTATTATCTATATTAGTGTGTCCAGCTGGCCTTCAAAGTATGAACGGCTGTAGGATATAGTATAAAGTATCTCATGTATCAGTCTTAGGAAAAAGAAGATTAGTAACACTTGTAAAATACTTGAGAGCAATATACATCACATTGAAAACCAATATTTGTGTTCTTGAGTGTTTTTACTTGTTTGTTTATTATTTTTTTACCTGATTCCCTATTTGATTTAGAAGTGTATTATCTCCAGCTATGAAACTGTTGTGAACCATTACCCGGTCCTGCATATTTATAGGTGTTATGTCGAGTTTAGGACATACTCATGACATCCAAACAATAATATTTGTGTCATTTCTCACAATGAACCAATGCATTAAATATTTGGATTTCAATTCTTCCTTTTTTTAATGACGAATGTGCGACCCTGCTTCGTATAATGAGTGTTATATTAATCGGGCACACCTATTCGTTTCTTAGACAGAACCGCACCCCCAACTCCCTCAGTAGGAAACTCATTGCTGAAAAATCTCATGGCTCAACTCTGAGCATTTTGCTTAGAGTGAGAGTTGAACTCATGTCATGAATAGCTCACCTTAACCAGTTGGGCTAAGTACATTGGTGGATTTCAATCTACCTACTATGTGGTTTAGGGGTGTCCAAGACCAGTGAGCTGTTGCAGCCTATGAGAGAGTGACACGTCTATATGGTGCATCAAAAGGGTGGGGAAACCAACATAATTTGTTTATTTTGTTTGGACTAGAGCCCTTGCCCACAACCACAAGTCTATTACTCGGTTCACGCCTGATTTGGTCTTTAACTTGGTTAATTTTTATGATTTGTTTAGGTGAAACAACATATTCCAGCTGGTCTAAAGAGGCTACTTTTGGAGTCATAATAATTGACGTGTTACATGTGATTTCTACAACATAAATAAATTTATTATATGAAAATGATTATGATACAATACAAACTCACATTAATAATATATATTTAACATTGATGAAACCAATAGAAAACAAAGTTGTTGCTAAATTACCTTGTTAAACTGCTTGCTTTTATGAAAATCAAGACAAGAAGTTGCTGATAATTGATGAATGTACATGAAGCAACTGATGACAGCCCAAAATTGTGTCTGCTGCAAGTGTTAGCAGCTGAAGAATGATACCTGATGCAAGTGGTGGTTACTCAAACTTGCTGCTGATGCAAGTGTAACCACTAATCGCATCCATGATGTTTGAGAGCCACAATTTGATTTTGAAAGTAGCATGTGTTTTAACCATCAACCCCACACTATTGACTATTGACCACTACCACATCTACCATCTCCATTCACTGCCACACTCGACTCAAAAACACTCATGATGTGCACACGAAAATAAACAAAGAAACCAAATTGCAAACAAAATTAAGATACAAACAAAGAGATCCAAAACTCATAACAAGATGAAAGGGCGCTTAGTGTAAAGATGAAGATGAAGGGTTAACTGAAGTATTTAGCACATAAATAACTTTTTAAGTAAAGCATGACCAGAACCATAGTAGCATTATACATTATGCATCTGATATATTGATAGAGAGAAAGAGAAACCTTTATACAAGTACATAACCATCATAGTGTTATATTAAAACAATATATACAAGTCTTTACGCGTGTGGTTTTTTACTAAACAACGTAATATGGCTAAATTAGTTGATATTCTTATCGAACTTTTATTGAATTTTATAAACAAATAAAATACTAATTGTTATTATAAAGTATATATAATAAAATAATATTTTTCCATATTTTGGTATGACGGTTTCCTTGTATAGTTTTTCCTGTTACAGAATGGAGCTAGAGCTAGAGCTAGAGCTAGAGCATACGAGGAAGATGACACAAGTACCTCATTGATGGATGAGATGCAAGAGCCTGTTGTAAAGCAACATCAACTCTATCTCCTCTCAGATGTATTGAATCATATATTTCACATATGAATTTTGATAGTTCCTCTTCATCGTCGTCGTCCCAAATCAAGGCTCTTCGATCTTTAGCTGGAGTATCTCTTTCAGTCATGTTTTCCCAATCGCTGATAGGACTTGCGGTTGCCAGATCTTCATCTTCAGGTTCTTCCACTCCGATCTCAAATTTAGCATTCTGTAATTCACTTAAGTCGCAAGATCCGTAGAATGATGTTAGGTGTGTCTCTTTGGGCTCTGTTGAGGGGCATATAACTGCTTTGGCACCCGAGTCTAGAAAAGCCTTTATTAGAGCTGGAAAGGGCCCGTATAAACCACTGTATATTATGATCCTGTCTCTCCAACCACCAACCTGTAAGTTTTCATCATTTTTAATCAACTAATGATGCCACAAATACTGCATGAAACAAAAACATGATATGGACTTCGGTACAAAATTCACAGGGTTGGGTTTAATATAAACATGTTCAGGTCAATTTTTCCCTTACACAGTTTAGCTAAAGGTTGTGTTTGGTAAACTGGACGGGTTCATGGGTTGACATGTTTATGTTATATTTTTTTTAAAAATCATAACTTAAACTTGTTGGGTTTTCTGTGCCAAAATCTAAATGTTAATGGAGAAATAAGCATTATGTTGTATAGTTTAGGCGGGATTGTTTTACAAACATATGTTTATAATTTAGGCGTTATTGATTTATAATCATATGTATCTTTAGTCCTAGATTTATAGTTTTAAAGTATTAATATGGAATAAAATAAAATCATTTTTTCGAGCTACATGGACTGTGTTCTTGTCGATCCACAAATACATGTGTCATGTTCAAGTTCACATGTCTAACATGTTTTTTGGTTCGTGTTGGTTCTCAACCAACCGACATGTGAACACAACCCATTTAGCACCCAGTTAAAGACCAAGATGTAGACACAATCCAAACAAGTTTATGTCATTTAATTACAAAACTTCAACAATTCCAAAGATTCTTACTCTTAACTAAGGATTTAAGACGTTTTATGCATTTTAAATTCGTTTTAGTAGCTTTCGACCTGTTTGACTAGTTTATGTTACTTTATTACTTTTTATTTTTCATTTTATCTTTTTGACGTATTGTAGAAAAAGTGAAACCCGAACAAACCGATTTGCCCTCAAATAGATCAAAATTGTTGCTTCTTTATGGTTATTTTGCAATAAGACTCAACGTCCTTCATATCTCATAATCATATTGTTTATGTGAAACAAGAAAGACATACCATCCAACGAACATCTGCAGGAGCCAAGTGCATAGAAGGAACGGTTCTGCGGAACATGTATGCCCCAATTTCTTGATCATCTTCATTTACCTTCATCCACCAGCAAAATAGACGGATTATAAATTTACCAATTTGCGAGAAATCACAATGTCAACCGGTTTATTTATGCATATGTTGATTCGGGTTTTGTTTTATCTTTAATGGGTGAAGCGCGTAACACTGAAAGAGTGAAAAAATAAGGTAAGGTTAGCTAAAAAGAAAATTGATGGAAAATTGCTTGTGCTTGACCTGACCCTTTTCGACCATTTTCTCAACCCATATGAGTATACGACCCATCCATTTTGCAGCATACCTGAGTCTGGCGTCCTATGTAGCGATGCACAACTACCCCAATCTGGAAGCAAGGGCTACATGCAACCAAATCAGCAATAGTAGATATGTTTGTGATGTCTGGCATGTGTCTCCTACGCCGCCCTTTCAACATTGACTGAAAGCTGCATTTCACATTTTGCAGAAATTTGTCTGCGAGTTCACCCGGTTCAGCAACCACAAACACATCATTTTCCCAGCTGGAATAATAACCACACATCACCGATGTGTTTAAACATGTGTCAGTTTGAGTTTTATTTTTAGCTCTAAAGGGTTAAACATAGAGGTTGCAATATTGATCAATGGTTTTTGATTAATTTGCTTAAACTAAATATTAGCTTATAAGAAGACAGCTCATATGGGTCAAGACCATATAAAAAACCGCCCAAATATAATTTAATCACATTCAGAAAACTAGATTATTGTTGTAAGCATATATGTTTGCAATTATATTGAACACAACAATTATTTATGAAAAAGGTAAAAGAACAACAAACATGTTTGTTAACCCAACCCCTACTGATCCAACCCGTTTCAATTCACTAACAAAAGCTTGTGTTCTCCAAACCTACTACCCAACCCGCCTCATTTTCTACCTCTAGTCGGATAGGATAAGTGTTAGAGCTCATCATATAATCAGTGTTTACAACCTCCAAAACTATTTAAGGAAGATTAAATGAATCGAATCCTTAATACAATAAATTTTTGTAGTCATTATTAACATGTTATGAACTAATTTTTTTGAAAACACAAGGCAAATGGCGACCCTCGCAATTTTGACCCATTAGCCAACCTGGCCATTTCGCCACCTATAACCAAGACTAATCACCTAAAAGAAACACAAGCCTAAATCTGACCGAAATCATCAAGCATCAAACAGTTTTGCAATATGTAAACTGGGAGGAACAAACAACTCACCTTACTATTGATCCATTTGTATCATTCTGAAGGGCCAAATGAACAACTCCAACATGTGGGGAATTTTGTAACTTGTCATGCAACAATCGAATAGTAACTGAAAGTTGTCTAGGTGCAGTTGGTGATTCTTGGTGACAACTTTTTCCATCAAGACTTAAATATGGCAATGGTGATGTAAATGGTGATGGAAATGATGTTTCTGGTACTGGCTTAAGTGTTGCTGGTGCCATCATATCCATAACAGATATTCTTATTCCATTACCATAACAAAACGTGTCAAGTGATTGAATATGGTTGAAATTGCTTTCAGAATTTGAAGCCTTCACAAGTAGCACTTTACGTCTCCAACCTAAAAGGGCTCCATTTCCACCAACTGCTTACAAGAATCAGAGGTTAATATTAGAGATGACAAGATGGGCGGGGTCAGGCCAATTGGGTAATGGGCCAAGATAGGTAGTTCTTTAGTATAGGCAGAACCATGCCGTTCTTATCAATTTTATTAATAATTAGCTACATTGTAAGAAAATGTAAATGGTAACTAAAAAAAGAGCAAATGGGTAAAAGTTGTTAATGGTCGTGTTCTAAGTAACATCTGAGCATAAAAACCGAATCATAATTGAAATAACTGATACCTTGGCTTTATTTTTTTAATTAAAAAATGAATCAGTTTGGTTATGGTTATGGGTAAGAATCTAACCATTAATAACCAATCCACCTCAGTTTGAAGTACACTTTTGTTACGTAACTAACTGTGTCGCCTCTAACGTTGGAAAAAAGAGGTTTGGTAGTTAACTGAATTAACAGAACCAATTTAATATTAACCAATTACTGATACACACAACCCGAAACCAGTCTGTTTGTAAAACCAAGTAACGAACAATTATGGTTATGGTTCAGTTTTGGGTCATAACCGACCCATACTAAGCCCTAGTTTCTAAGCCCATACTTCCACCCTTATACTTGAAACTAAGGCAAATCATACCAGTACTTGGACGCTTTGCCTTGAAGAACTGTTGAGAGGGTAGATTGTCAGAAAAAATCTCATTATTATGATTCTGCAACAATTTTTCACACACGTTTTTAAAAGCTGAAGAATTGTTCTTGATATAATCATTAGTGGCTGCCTCCAACCTAAGCCATATTGTGGGATCAGTCTCGTCCAACTCCATATCACAGCGTTCATCAACTGTAAAAAGACAGCAGAACCTTTTTCATCCTAAAAGTTCAAACAACTAATTAAAGATTATATCAGGCACTCCAAATGTTATCATGCACCTATCATGCTCAACAAGTAGAGGCGGCAATTTCCGCCCATTGGCTTATATATTGGGTTGATACGGGGTCAAATTCATTCCAAATGGGTTAAAAATAAACCAAAATCTACTTTAACACCTATAATCTCCTGAATCTTTATAATTAAAAGATTTAAATTATTCTTCTAATAATATTGACTGTGCAATCATAGTTTAGCATGTCAATTTTTATAGAAGTGTCAATAAGTATAGACAAAAGGTGTTTGTTTTTAGTTTTAATCCTGAAACAGGTCGGGTTTTCTGGTGGGTTTAGATTATTATTATTATTTATTTATTTATTTATTATGTTTTCTAGTATGATAAGGATCTTTGACTCACTTAAAAGTTTATTTGGTTTGATTTAGTTTCCTAGTTTGAGTAGCCTTGTTTTAAAAGTTTCTTCAGAATTAATAAGGTCTTGGGTATTGTATTCAGCAAGCTTTTCTGGTTGATTATTAATAAAAAGAGTCTCATGGTTGATTTCCAACAATTGGTATCAAAGCCTCAAAGGCTTGATCGTGCTTATTGTCCAGTTCATATCTGTGATAAGATCAGGAAGAAAAGGAGCAGATCTGCGATCGGATCTGGTCATCTGGCAGAGGAGAAGGCAGCTGAGTTTAACCAGAAATAGCACAGCCCATCACGATCTATAAGCAGCAGTAGAATGAAACAGCAGTAGCACAGCCTCAAGGAAACAGAATGTTTCTGCTTTAATCACAACAGCAGGAAAAATAAACAGATGCAAGAAGCAGCCAATGATTTAATCAAAATAATTGCAAGTTAAAACAAGAACGCAACAATATAAGCAAGAATGAAAGAGATCTCAGCAAGAATGAAAGAGATCTCAGCAAGAAAGAAAGACAAAAAGAAAGAACTGCAAGATTAAGCATGAAAACACAAAGAACAACAAGATTAAAGCAAGTCCAGAAGTAAGATTTGCACATATAAAAGCAAGATCAGCATGAGCAAGATCAGAAAAAAGGTAAGCAAGAAAGCATGGCAGTGAACATCGCTAACAACGCGATAGTACCGATCCGTAAGCAAGGGAATGTGTCCCTACAATGTCCAAAGTTGACAGAATCAAACTACTCCATGTGAGTTATTCTGATGGAGACGATTTAAAGGCTTATGGTTTTTTGGAAGCAATTAATCCAACAACAGCAGCAACAATTAATCCAACAACAGCAGCAACAATGGATGAGAAGAAGGGTCTTACAATGAAAGCAATGATCTTCTAAACACTGCTGGAAGACATTTTGCTACTAGTTGAACAATACTCGAACGCAAAGGACGTATGGGACCCAATTATGGTTTGGTACCTAGGAGCTGATCTAGTTCAAGAAAGCACATCTACAAACCCTAAGGAGCGAGCTAAAGACCTTAACGATGAAAGATAACGAAAGCGTGAATGACTTTGCTGGTAAGTTGAGCAACACATAAGCCAAATTTATAATCCTTGGTTCTAACCACAAAGATAAGGTAATTGCAAGGAAATTGCCAGAAGGAGGAGTGGGAAGAATAAAAGCAGATGAAGAACACCTTAAAAGTCATGATGACCCAGAGAAGAAAAATCAAGGTAAGCTTTTAATGGCAAGTTCATATCATCAAATCCTGAGGGTTGATATTATGGAAGGGACATGATGTTAATCAAAGCCTAACATTGATCAGTTTTAACAACAGTTTCAAAATCTTCAACTTATGGCCTTTCAACTGGAATATCAACTGAACCCCTTCTCCTCACCACAACCCTAAGCCTACTATGGTTCTCGGTCTTCCAACAGCAACTGGGGCAATCGCGGTTCTCGTATTACCCACGAGGCAACTCACGCGGTCCATCTACTCCTCGCCCTCGTGACAACGGTGGCACCCGCCAATTCTCATGGCCTTCAACTCAAAATATTGTTTATGGTCATTGTAATCAATGCGGGATAGGTCATCTCCCTTCCCAGTGCCCTAATCAGTCGAACCAGCCTCGTTCCGCACCACATGTCAACTATGCAGCATACTTCAATGCGGGCCCATATTCTGGATACACTTGGAAGCCCGACACTGGGCTAACTATCATGCCACTCCAGACCTATCTAGCATGGACAACTCTGAGGCCTACCACGGTAACAATTCTTTATTTGTTCGTAACGGTAATCCTATACCTATTGTTCATGTTGGTTCATCAAAAATCTACTCCCCAACCAAAATATTTACCTTATCCAATATCCATCATGTTCCTGAGTTAAAACAAAATCTTTTATCTGTTCAAAAATTTTGTGTAGATAATAATGATATCTTTGAATGTTACTCTTCTTAATTTGTTATGAAGGACGAGTCTACTCGCACTATCCTCCTGACGGGCCCAGTGAACAGGGTTTGTACTCCATTCATCTTCCACAACTCCAGTCATTGCCTAAGATTGCTTTCATCACTGTCAAAGCTTCCTCCAATGTTTGGCATCAACGTTTAGGACATCCTTATGCTCAAGTTTTTTGTTCAACTGTTTCTCATTGTTCTTTACCTGTTTTAGACAAATTATTAAATAAATTGTGTTCTTGTCAATTGAGAAAATCATCAAAATTGTCTTTACCAGATTCTACTTTTCGTGCAATAATATTTTAGATCTTATTTATTGTGATGTTTGGGGCCCTCATATGCATCCTCCATTGACGGTCATCATTATTTTTTATTAGGTGTTGATCACCACTCGCGATATATGTGGTTTTATCCCTTAATTCAAAAATCAGATGTTTATCCAGTTTTAACAAACTTTATCACCATGGCCGGACGCCAATTTAACACCAAACTGAAATGTATACAATCTGATTAGGGAGGGGAGTTTCGTCTTCTTACTAATTTTTGTCGTAATCTTGGCATTCTTCATCGCCGTTCATGCCCTCACGCAAGTAAGCAGAATGGCTTCGTTGAACGTAGTTATCGTCATGTTGTGGAAACTGGGCTTACTCTTCTGGCTCTTACAGTCTTCCATAACGTTTTTGGCACTTTGCCATTGAAACTGACGTGTACTTAATCAATCGGCTTCCCCGTCGTGTCTCCTCGAATAAATCTCCCTTTAAATCTGTTTTTAAACGTAAGCCTTGTTACTCTTTTCTATGAGTCTTCGGTTGTCAATGTTTTTCTTATCTTCGGCCTTATAATCATCACAAAATTGATTTTCACTCAATTCCTTGTGTTTTCCTTGGTTACAACCCTGTTTACCACAGTTATCGATGTCTTGATCCTTTCACTAAATGAATTTATGTTGCTAGACACGTTCGCTTCAATGAACTTGTCTTCCTTATCAGCCTCCACCCTCTACCCACACCTCATCATCACCTGACTCTCCATATATCTCTATCTTTTCTAATCCACCACCTGGCTTTCCACCCGCACCGACCTCATCACCACCCTCTCCTGTCTCACCACCGCCAACTCCACACCCTACCCAACCAGCATTTGTCTCTCCTTCCTCACCACCATTATCTTCATCTTCTTCATTACCTGCCCAACTGGACCATGTCCCTCCTTCATCGACGACACCACCACCACCACCACCACCACTCCCGTGGCCTCACGCCCCTAACCTTCATCCCAATCCTAAACAACCTAACCGTTATAACCCAGCAGCCTATACCGCCACCACTTCTCCATCCCTACCTGTTGAACCTACCAGTTTTATTGTTGCCAACAAATCTATAGAATGGTGCCAAGTTATGGCTGATGAGTTGGTTGTTCTACATAGGAATGGCACGTGGACACTAGTGCCCCCGGTCCCTAATACTAATGTGGTTGATTGTAAATGGGTTTACAGGTTAAAAACGGATGAAAATGGCAAGATCAGTAGGTACAAAGCTTGGCTTGTGGCTAAGGGCTTCCATCAACATGTAATTGACTATCATGAGACCTTCAGCCCGGTCATTAAACCAACTACTATTCGCATTGTTTTATCTCTAGGCGTCTCAAACAAATGGCCTCTCAGGCAATTGGATATCAAGACCGCCTTTTTACATGGTAACCTTGAGGAAACCGTTTATATGCGTCAACCACCTGGTTTTATTGATTCGACCAGACTAGATTATGTGTGCCTTTTGAACAAGTCTCTGTATGGGCTCAAGCAAGCTCCTCGTGCCTAGTTTACAAAACTCTCAACTGCTCTTCATCAATTGGGTTTTTATGGGTCTAAAACGAATCCATCACTTTTTATTCTCAACTCCTCACCTCCTCGGACTCTCTTGTCTATCTCCTTGTGTATGTTGACGACACTATCATCCCTGGTAACGATCCTAGTGCTATATCTACGATTATTGACCCCCTCAATTCTCTTTTTACTCATAAGGATTTGGGGCAGTTACACTATTTTTTGGGGATTGAAGTCGTTCAGCATGGTTTTGACTTGGTACTTTTGCAACGGAAGTATATTCGTGATATTTTGCATCGGGACTGGTCTTCCAGACTGCAAACCTATATCTACCCCCATGAGCACCTCTCACGTGCTCCTGCCAGATGACACCCTGTTACTTGATGATCCCTCTAGGTATAGGCAGACAGTTGGTGCTCTTCAATATGCTACTTTTTCTCGTCCTGATATTGCCTTCGCTGTTAACAAGGTCTGCCAGTTCATGCATGCTCCCACTGAAAACCATTGGTCTGGTGTCAAACGTATCTACGCTATCTACAGGGCACACTCAATCTCGAGCTATGGATTCGTCCACAACACGGCCTATCAGCTTCAAGCCTTCTTTGATTCTCATTGGGCTCCCAATCTTGGGCATTATCAGACTCTGACCGGGCTGGTTGTCCAATCGATCATCGATCCACGGGGGGATATGCTATTTACTTAGGCTCAAATCTTATTTCATGGTTTGCCCGCAAACAACGAACTGTATCTCGATCTTCAACAGAGTCTAAGTATAAGGCTATTGCTGACACTGTAGCAAAACTGATTTGGTTGAAGTCTCTCCTTCGTGAACTCGGACTCGATAGCAAGGCACCAACGCTTTAGTGTGATAATCTTGGCGCAACCTATATCACAACTAAACTTGTATTTCATGCTGGCACAAAGCATGTGGAAGTTGATTATCACTTTATTCGTGAACAAGTTACTCAAAGGAAACTAAATGTCAAGTTCATCTCTACAGACGATCATATAGTTGATATCTTTATC
>BJCN01281519.1:0-10405 GCA_018326445.1 Flaveria brownii
AAATAGATGAAGAGACTGAAGAGGTACTTTCTAATCTTTGTTCAACTACATGTTCAAAAAAGGTACAAAGATATAGAGTTCACAATGAAAGTTTGATCTTAGAAGTTGAAAAACTTCAATATCAATCACGTAAATATAAAACTGATGAGAAATGTTTTAAAGAAAAGATAGATGGCTTAAACAAATCTATTTACCAATCAAAATTGAATCTTTATGATAAAGACTGTAGTATAAAAGATTTGGCAACTCATAATAATGAATTATCTTTAGAAATTAATAAACTTAACAATTTGATTGTTGAAAAAATTTGAGTTACCCTCAAACATGGTTGAAGGTACAATCAAGTCTCAAATGAACACGGTGGTAAATGTGGAATTGGTTATTCTAACATTGAACCACCTATTAATCATGATTATAGTTATTTGCCTTCATCAATTAACATTTGTGATGAAGAGACCTATGGATTAGGTTTTCAACCAAAGTCTGACTTAACACCTCCGGTCAATGTTTCACTTACTATTGACTCTTTTATAAAAAAATGAAATTAAATTTCATCATGAAAATTCTTTTGCAGAAAGTGTGAAGGACGGGTTGGTTAAAGATTAGGAAAGTGATGATGAATTCGTTTTTTAGTAAAATAAAAATTGTAATGAAAAATCTTCATGTAATTCACCATTAGTGATTACTGAAAGTTTAGATATTTTTAGTGCTACAAATTTTTGTTTAAAAAGGTCTAACAAACAAAAGAAACTGAAATTAAAAATAGATTTTAAGATCAAAGAAAAAAACAAGTCATAACATCGGTATCTGACTTGAAAACTAATTTCAAGAACATATTTGTTTTAAAAGATAACATTGATAAAAAAGATTGTATCTTTAAAGAAATAAATGCAAGTTTCTTTAAAAATAAGTCTCCTATTATTGCTAACTCTATGGAACAAGATGTTTGTAGATCAGGTATCAAAGACACTAGTTTTACTCCAGTGCCTACGATTTAAAAGAATAAAGCTACACTCCATGCCTCATCCGCTTCAGAAATGAATCTAAAAGCTAGGAAATATACCTCAATTCTTTCGGAATCATCTTAAACAATTCATAATGAAATAATGAAAAGAGAGACCGTTAAAGAATCACAACGTCAAAGAAATACTAAGGCAAGATTTTATAATAACCATGGAAGTTATCATCAACAGTTTGTGCAAAATACACAAGCATCAAATACATATCGTAAAATGTATTGTTATATTGTGGAAAACCAAATCACAAGACTATAAATTGTCATCATCAACATCAATTGACAAGCAAACAAAGAATTCATAATTTGATTGCAAATTATAGAAAACAATTCTTTCTAAATGTCAAATTTAAAAGGAATTCAGATCAGTCAAACTCTTTTGTTAATAACAATAATGATTTGAATAAAAAAAGTCAAATGTGAAATCTGAACAAGTTGATGATAGCAATTCTACTTCAATTCAGACCAATTTAAAGAAAATTGTTACACATCTAATTAAACCAATTCAAGAATGGAAAATTAAAACTACTCAATCTGAGCCTGATGTTGTTGAAGATTATATCTTCAATGATAAAAAAGATATGATTTTGAAGTCTGTATCATATTTAGATGTAAAAGGTGTACTCAAGTCAACCATGGCTTGGGTCCCTAAATTTGAGTAAATCATTCATTTGTGCAGGAACAATCAAGACCCAACATCAACAATGTTTGGTATGTTGACAGTGGTTGTTCAAGGCACATGACTGGAAATATATCTCTGTTAAACAACGTAAAATCTTATAACGAAGAATATTTTATCTTTGCTGGAGATAATGTAACACACAGATAATTTTTAATAGATGAGAAAGAAAGAATAAACATGAATAAAAGAAGGAAATGCAATTTAACCTAAGTTGAGAGGTTAAAAGTGTCAAAAGGAAAAAAAAGTATCAAAAGTGGGTATAAAAGGTGGTATGGTCGCCCATGTTGTCTGCACATCTCATTTCAACCGGTTTTTAGTGAGAGAAAGAGCAGAGAGTTCGGGTTCTAGAAGAAGAAGAAGGAGAAGTCAAAATTCATGGTATGTTTATGGTTTTTTCTTGTGTTCTCAACTAATTCTAGCCTCGGGGTTGTGCTTATATGTGTTTGTGTGTTCGGTCATGTGTTTTGATGGGTTTCTAGGTGTTTGAACTCATTGCATATGGGTTTGAAGGAAGACACACTCAAAGTTGCATAAGGTGAGTTATAGAACCCCCTTTTTACATGTTTTAACTGATTTTGGGGCTGGAAATGCATGTATGTATGTTTTTATAAAAGTGGGTATGTTACCCGTATGTTCATGTGTATGTGTATAAGGGTGGGGTATGTCTTGGGCGATTATAATGTTACGATGATGTTGTTAATGTGTTTCAATTGCTTAGAATGTAAGAACTAAGCTTAAAACATGTTAGAATTAGAATTGGGACATAATTATGATGATGGTAGTTAAAGTTAGTTATCATGCGCCTAAGTCCCATGCGCCTAAAACTCATGTGCCCAAATAGTATCCATGCGCCTAGAATTAGGCTAAAATTGCCTAAGTGCCCATGCGCCTGCATAGTGCCCATGCGCCTAGGTTTGCCCAAAATGACTAAGTGTTGGGCCATGCGCCCCAATAGTGCCCATGCGCCCAGAACCTTTCACATACGCCTAAGTGTTCCCATGCGCCCAAAAGGCCATGCGCCTGCATAGTGCTCATGCGCCTAAGACTTAGAATTATTTTTTGAATTTTGGAAAAAATGTAAAGTGTACGCTTTGACTAGGGAGTTTCCTGGGGGTGATGTAAGTTGACCTTTGGTGATGAATGATGGGTGATAGGTCATGTATGATGATGTGTGATGATGTTATGCTTATGTATGATTTGTTCTTATGTTCCTTATGTTATGATATATTGATGTGTGACTTTACATGGTGTGTTTATAACCATTAGCGTAAAGTATTATCATTAATGAAAGAGATAATATTAATGATAACGAAGGTGAGACACAAAGAATGAAAGAAAGTAAAGGTTTGCAAGCAGAAGGAAAGAAACAAACAAACAAACAAACAAACAAACCCAGTATATCCCACTCAAGAGCAGGGTCTGGGGAGGGTAGGTGTAGGCGAGTCTTTCCTCTATCTTGTTAGGTAGAGAGACCGCTTCCAAAGAGACCGCCGACTCGATAGCAAAAGCCATACTGATAGCAATACATCATACAATAAATCATACAACACATAGCATACAGTATACAAAAGGCCATACCGATAGCAAGACATCATACAATAAATCATACAACACATAGCATACAGCACACAATAAATCATACAACACATAGCATACATATATCATAGGAGCAGGTAGAATCACCATGAGTTGATAGCTCAACTATGTGTTTTATAACATGCGATTTTAACCCATTAGGGTTCACACACAGGGGGATCAGTCTAGGTGACTAAACCCATAGTACGAAATGGGATCCTTGTCATTCGACCCCGGGCTTTGTGCCAATATATGATACGGCTTTATGCCAGATAGTAACGGGGCTTTGTGCCTAGAATGGTGGCTTCGGGCCACGGGCTTCGTGCCAATTAGTAAAGGAGCTTCGTGCTCGGAATGGCAGTTTCGGACCGTGATGGGGGAAAAGCCTGACATGATCTAGAATTAGTACGAGACAAGCGAGAAGATAAAGTATGAAACGAATGAAATGATAAAGTACGAAATGAACGTTAACGAAAGATAGTGATAAAGTACGAGTCGAACGTTAACGAAAGATAAGGATAAAGTACAAAACGAGTAATAACGAATGAAATGATAAAGTACGAAACGAACGAACACGTACAATAATGAATGAACATGTGTGATAGTAAAGAAAATGTTTTGTGGAAAAAGAATATTTTTACGTATGAAACGTATAGAGTATTTTGATACTTATAAAACTAGAACTCACTCAGCAACACTGACTTTTATGCATTTTCAGTTGGCAGGTAATGTTGCTGAGGATGGAACGAGGGTGAGACTACTCGGCAAGGGCAAGATTGGCATCCATTCACACATGTTATTATTATTGATTTGTAATGCAATTAACGAATGTTTTTGTAACTTAACAATGTTGTATTGCATATCAAAAGTATTTATGAATGAAATGAATGACTTTTGATAATTAAATTCCGCTGCAATATCTTATGAAAATTATATTGATATGTATGTGTAGTGCTATGAATGACCAACTGTGAGGTGCCCGGGAACCGGGCCTTATAGATAAAGGAGGTAAAATTACAAAGAAGGGTACAGTGACTAATGGTGTCCTAAGCTTTAAAGATGTCAATTTTGTTGAAGAAATAAAACATAACTTGTTAAGTGTTTCACAAATTTATGACAAAAAGTATTCAACACATTTCACTAATAAAGAACGTCTTATTCTAAAACCTGAATTTGTAATTCCTGATGAATGGATTTTGTTAAGAACACCAAGAGATAAAGACACATACCTACTTGATATGAATGGTTCTTATTCATTTGTAACCGCGTCTTGTTTATTGTCTAAAGCCTCTGAAAGTGATTCGATGTTATGGCATCTTTGTTTTGGTCATATAAATATAAAAAATATGAACAAGTTGGTTAGAGGAAATCATGTTGTAGGCCTACCATTGATAGAATTGCAACTAACTGAACATTGTCTATCATGTTCAAAAGGAAAACAACACAAACTTCCTCATAAACCAGTTGCTCATACCAAAATTGACTATATTCTTCAACTGTTACACATGGATTTATTTGGTCCAGTTAGTGTTTTGAGTTTAGAAGTTCTTGCCTATTGTTTAGTCATTACTGATGATTTCTCTAGATTTACATGGGTCTTCTTCTTAGCAACCAAAGATAAGACACCTCATTTGCTGATAAAATTCATGACACTCATGGAGAATCAGACAGACAAAACAATCAAATGCATTTGAAGTGATAATGGAACCAAATTTTGTAATCATATACTGAACGAGTTTTGTGATTCAAAGGGGATAACTAGACAATTCAGTTCTGCAAGAACTCCACAACAAAATGGAGTCGCTAATGATGAAACATAACTTTAATTGAAGCTGCCAGAGCAATGTTATCAGCAGCCAAATTACCATCATTCTTTTAGGCTGAAGCTGTTAACACTCATGTTATGTTCAGAATCATGTGTTAATCAATAAACAATAGAACTTACTCCTTATGAAATCTTTTTCAAACATAAACCCAAAGTCAAATATTTCAAAACTTTTGGATGTTGTTGTACTTTGTTAAACATATTTGATTCTAAATCAAAATTTGATGAAAAAGCTGATGAATGTTATTTTGTTGGATATTCAGCCAACAAAGTCGCATATCGGGTTTATAATAAAATATCTAAACAAATCATTGAGTCGTTTAATATTGATTGGCATGAATCTAACAAAACAGATGCAGGTTCTGCACCTTTATGGGTCTATGATTATGCTTCTTTATTTGAAACATTTACTCGATCATATGATGTTTCTACAGCTAATCCTCCTTTGACATACTGAATTCAAGATATTTTTGCTGATGATATTAGATCTATCACTTCTCTAATAACAAGAATATCTTCAGATATACCTTCTTCTTCAAGTATCGTAGCTGCTCCATACTCTATTTCTGAATATGATATATCTTATTCTGATCGAGTTATTGAACAAGCTCTACAGGTTTTTGATTAGATTTCTTTTTCTACACAAGTTGGTCCAATTGATTCAATTTAAGTATCATTTGAAGATCTCCTTGTTAATAATGATATTCAAGAAGAAGATATTGTTTATCAACCTGACAGAGGGAACACTGCTGAATAACCAGTTGGTCACATGTCTAACTTAGACGAAATTATTTCTAAAGATGCCATTCCACAGCTGAGTATTCATAAAGACCATCCAACTGAAGCAAGCGTTAATCCGTTATCACATGGAGTCCAAATTCGAAGCCAATCGGGCACAATAAATACATGTTTGTATTCATGTTTTATTTCTCAAATTGTGCCAAAGAACGTTGAGATGGCTCTAAAAGAAAACAGTTGGGTAGTGGCTATGCAAGACGAGCTGATGCAATTTAAAAAGCTAAATGTGTGGCATCTGTGTGAACTACCAAAGGGTAAGTTTCTGATTGGAACTAAATGGATATTCAAACACAAAACTGATGAAAAGGATGTGATTGTTCGCAACAGGTCCAAACTTGTTGTTCAAGGATTCTATCAGGTTAAAGGACTTGATTTTGAAGAGTTATATGCTTTTGTTGCAAGACTAGAAGCTATACGTATCTTTCTGGCATATGCTTCATACAAGAACTTCATAGTATATTAGATGGATGTCAAAACTGGTTTCTTGTATGACAAAATGAAAGAAGAAATCTCTGTTTGTCAACCACCAGGTTTTGAAGATCCAAATTAATCATCCTGAATATGTTTACAAGTTAGACAAAGCACCGTATGGCTTACATCGAGCACCATGTTCTTACATCAAGCACCACGTTCTTGGTATGCTACTCTAACTAAACATTTTACTACAAATGATTATACAAGATGTGCAATTGATCAAACTTTATTCTTACATAAGACTGATGATGATCTTATTTTGGTTCATGTTTATGTCAATGATATTATCTTTGGATCTACCAATGATGATTTGTGCAAGGAATTTGAAGCTGTGATGAAGAAGAAATTTGAGATGAGTTCTCTTGGAAAAATGTCGTTTTTCTTGGGCATCCAAGTTAATCAAGATGATAATGGAGTACTGATACATCAAGAAAAATATATTCATAATATCCTAGACAAATACAAATTTTAACACTCCAAGACAGCTCCCATTCTTATGTCTTCTCGTCTACTTTAACTCCAAATCTCACGGGTGATGATGTTGATGAGCATATGTATCGATCAATGATCAGAGATCTGATGTATCTTACTACTACCAAACCAGACATCATGTTTCTTGTCTATCAGTGTGCACGTTATCAAAGTAGTCCGAAGAAATCTCACATGAAAGCTATCAAGCAGATTTTTAAATATCTGAAGGGTTAACCAATACTCAGAATTTGGTATCCTAAAATTTCGATTTCAATTTATATGCTGATACTAATAGTGATTATGCAGGATGTAGCTTGGATAGAAAATCTACTACCGGAGGTTGTCTACTTTTTACAAATAGTTTGATTTCATGGCAGTGCAAGAAGCAGCAGACGGTATCCACATCAACTGCATAGGCTGAATATGTGGCTGCATCAAGTTATTGTTCAAAGATTATTTGGATTCAATATCAACTAGTTTATTATGGCCTTAATCTTTATGAAACCAAAATTTTGTGTGACAATACTGTGATATTAAACATATTGAAGAATCCGATTCAACATTTAAAGACAAAACACATCGACATCCGCATGCACTTTATTCGTGACTGTTTTGAATGCAAACTTATCCATTTGGAATCAGTTTTCGCATATGAAAACATTGCTTATTTGTTTACTAAGGTGTTTGATCATTCCAAATTTGACTTTTTAGTCCAATCTCTGAGAATGATTAACTTTGGTTAACACTTCTTCTTACACTCTTTACAAAATATTTTTTTATTGTTTTTAGTTAAAATTGGTATTTTTTGTCTAGATAATCACAATTTTAGGGTGAGAAAATATGAAAATATTTTGAAAAAGATTTTGTCTTTAGGGGGGAATAAATAGTCTGAAAAAAAGTATAAAAAGATTTTGTTCTACAAAGATTGAGAAAATTAAATTTTCAAGATTATATAGGAAATGATAGTACATTTCTTGACTTTGATTCGTTACATCCTAAGGCTTAAAAGAAACTGACTTATATTATGTGTGATATGTTGATAGGCTTGACATTCAAGAGTGAAAGTCCTAGCTGAGCTGTCTAGGAAGGAAAGTCATTAGCTTTAATTCAGAAGGCCTAAAACACAGGTTTTTATGGCTCTATGTTCTGTGATGCACTGAAAATAACTTTCTATGACTAAAGTGGGTAACTAATCAAGGTTTTGTGTAACACTGATTCCATGCTAAAATAAACTGATAGTTATAGTCTAGTCATACTCAAGCCAATTACTTTCTGATTCAGTTTATTTCAGATACTATATATACATGTAATAATCAAAATATAAAAAAGTATATAAATGGAAAACAAAAATACAAAAGAGACCAACAAACAAAAAGGAGCAAAAAGAAGCCAAAAGGCCATCTAGGAATAAAAGATGCCAATGAGCTTAATAATAAAAGATATGTCATAGACATACATACTATATGATAATATTTTTTTCTTTGAGAATATGTTCTGACACAGGAGGCAAAATAAAAAAATAGGACACGTAAGGCCGAATTGGCATGTAAGTCTTGCGAGGGCAAAACATAAGTCCGATTGGTAGTTAATAAGTCCTATAACTTGTTAATATTATGTGTTCAAAAATATTTATCGTGCAAGTTATGCTCCAAATAGATATTATCTAGAAAATAATTGATTCTAAGAAAGCTGGTTAGAAGTGAAAGATTTAAGTCAAATTGGGGTGATTTGAAATCTCAAAAGTGTCTTGAAGCTGGATAAAGATTTTGTAGAATTTTTGATTGTGAGATCTACTGAATTCATAAAATTTAATAAAAAATATGATAAATATTATAGCTTTTGTGTCTAAGTAAAACTTGAAGTCTAAGTTTAAGATGGCTATGATATATTGACAATCAACATAACCAGTCTCACTTATAATAACGTTGGTTGATGTTAATGATCAATTTCTAAGAAATATGATCCTGTACTTGAAAATTTATCAAAAAATAATTAAGCTAATAGTATAATTAGTGTGTCAAATTGTTATTTTTGTTAAGTGTGATTTTTTGTTTACTTGATTCAGTTTTACAAAATGTTTAAAATTAAGGTTGTTTGATAATTATAAACACTTAGTTAAATATAATCATTTTCATGACAAATCAAAGAACTTAATAAGATATTTAAATTTCAGAAGTTGAAAATTTTTGAAATTCAAAGAAAAATGAACTTCTCGCATGCGAAAAGTTCACACGGTGCGAAAAGTTCAAAAGGTGCGAAAAGTTCAAGTGTGCGAGAAATCGGATTCTCACGCGAGAAGTCAGAAGACTAAATACTTCAGTTGTGCGAAAAGTCACTATTCACACAAAAACACTTTGAAAATTTTACTCTCAATATTCCAAGCGTTAGAACCTCGTTAAACTTAATAGTAGTGTTCATTGTGATCGATTATTTATTCCGAAGTACTTGATAAGGTATATTGATGTTTATAACGTAGATTTGAGTGTGTTTGATTCTTGAATGAATGTTAAAGGACTTATACATCTTAAATTGAACAAATTAAACATAATAAACCTTAATAATCACTTAGACGACATCTAATGAACATGTTCTATTAATAAAACACTCTGAAATGGTAGAATGAAAATCTAAAATTTCATAGAGTTTTCGCATACGAAAAGCAGTTGAATTTGAACAGACGCGAGAACCTTCAAAATCATTGAGAACTACTTGCGTGAAAAGTAGACTTGTCGTGTAAGAAGTTGACTTCTGGTCAAATTCAATTTCATGCGATAAAATAACTTGTCGCATGAAAAGTTGAATCTGAAAGTTCATTGTTTTTGCGCGAGTACTAAGTGTTTTCACACGAGAAGTCAAATTTTTCAAAATTTTTCTAAGTGTGAAATTTTCAAAATCTGAAATTTTTCTAAGTGTACTTATCAAGTTTGTTTAATGTTTTAGATGGCGAGACCTATGGTTTTTAATAAAAACCATAATGCGATTGCTTATCTCGGGGATGTTCTACAGGACAAGACATTATTCAGATCTCTAATTATGGGATTAAAGACTTCTCGGATACATCATGATATTATAGCATGTCTGACTATATATACTGACATCATTGATCAGTTCTGGATTACAACAGCTATTGAGATTGATGATCAGGGAGAACCATGTATCTCAGAAGCAGTGAAAGGAAAGAGGATTGTTAGGACCGTGTACGTACGGAGTACTAACGGATTTTGCGTGAAACCAGAGCAAATAGTGTGGAATTCTATTTGATTGGCGATCCAATCAGTGAGAACGAATAACCTGATCGATCTAACGATGAAACAAACATTTAGAACAAGTTGGAATCGATCAGAAACGAACTATGAAGTTGGATTTGCGACTTGGGATGCTCGGACGGCTAGGGTACGAAGTATTATGAAGTGTCCTGTTTTTCCACGAATTATGTGGTATTTATAGGTTATCAGTGTTCATTCGTATGACTGAACCATTAGCATGGTTCAGTCGTGCTACTGAATCATGCGATTGACTCATACGCACGACTAAAGGTTCAGTCGTGTGATTGAACCAATCTTAT
>BJCN01281554.1:0-10722 GCA_018326445.1 Flaveria brownii
AGTTGATGACTTTGTGCTTTATTGACTTTCTTGATTCGAGTTTAGGAGCTCTCGTGCTGATAACGTGTTATAATTTTTGTATAACTATAACAAGATTATAAGACTAACTTCAAGAGTTTAAATAGAATTGTAGAGAGATATGAGAAGAAATGTATAACTCTTGAAGTATGTTCAAGATGGTGCATCTTTCTCATTGTCATGAAGGTAGTATTTATACTACAAATACATGTGCTCTTTGATAGGTAACTATTTAGGAGTCACCTAGTTTAGGAGTCACCTAGTTTAGGAGTCACCTAGTGAATAACTTTAACTTTCTAGACTTTGAAAAGTCACATCCAATAATTCATGATATCTCATGACAAAAAGAAAATTTATGTTCAACTCGTATTAATTCTGGATAAATCTACATTCAAATGTAGATTAAAATAAACAAATCATACGATACACTTGTATTTTTTTAAGACATAACATTTTGAAAGTCATTTGATAAACAAAAATAATTTATTAAAAAATAATTATAACTAGAAATTAATCTTGTGTGGTGCAGCGTATTTGCAAACTTCGTTATCGTGTTGTCGTTGTAACATTAACATAAGATAAAAAAAACGTAATATAACGGTTTAAAGATATAAAACAGTTATATACATAAAAACATAGATGCAAAACAGTTATATAACGGTTTTGATTGGATTAATATACGTTGTGAGAAGTGATTGTTATTGATTTCAATCATTTCATTCATTGAATACACTATAAAAGTAAACACATATATGCAAAGCCTACATAAATGCAAGATATATTCGTGGGATAAACAAGAAAACAATAACACCCCTTGATTAAATGAGATCATCTAAAATATTTTATATTTTAAAAAATTAACTAGTAGAGGCCCCAATCTTGGACCGTAATTTTAAAAAAGAAGCTCAAGGTAACGGTTTTGTAAGAGCATCCACTAATTGATCCTTTGAATTGATATGATGAACTCCTAGAATGCCAACTGCAACTTCTTTCAAATGAAGTGTTAGTCCAAGCTAACATGCTTCATGCAGGAATGATAAATAGAACTAGCCACACATATCTCTCCAGTGTTATCAGAATTAAGCCGAGAAGTAGCATGCATAGGAAGACCAAGTTCTTTGAGCAGATTTTCAACACAGACTAACTTGACAGTCACATTCACAAGTGCTTTGTACTCCCCTTCAATGGATGACCATGAGACATTTTTGTTTGGCAAATTTCCAAGACATGATATTGGTACTAAGATAAAGTATGTACGTTGAGGTAGAATGACCAGTCGTGGAGACTCCCTAGTCAGAATTAGAAAAATGTCGTAAGCTATAGGGGAGCTCTCTTGTTAAAGAACAATCCGTGATAAATTCATCCTTTGAGATAATGAAACAAACTTTTCAGAGCTTGCCAATGCATCTGAGATGGTTGATGCATGAATTGTTAGAATTTGTTGACAACAAATGAGAATTACAATGGGTTAAAACGAACCTATTTACAAATTACCAATTTCAAATCGCTAATCAAAGCCTAAGACTTACAATATTTATGATTTAAAGAAACCAAAAACTGATGAGAATTAGATTATGATTCAAAACAAAGAAAAACCATTTAAAGTAATCAACAAATAAATGAAATCATATGGCTTAACATGATCAAAACTTCAACCTAATCTAAGAATAACTAAAGTTTAAACAAATGTCATAAACATAAACCCTACACCCGGATAAGATCACATGCGATTTAGCCGCTAATAGTTGTCATGGAGTCGAAATTGGTTGTCGTAGGAGTTGATTGCATGGAAGGATGGATCTGTAGGTCTTCTTTGCTCTCAAAATAGCTTTTTGGATGGCTAAAAATGACTTGATGAAGTTCTAATTCGTAGCCCTCTTTTTAACCTTTAATTAGGGTACAAAACCTTAAAATTCATATCAGTCAGCCCAGGGACGTAATTTATTTCCTCGGGGACGTAAACTACGACCCCTCTCCCTAAATAAGCATTTGCTCCTCCTGTTTACGTCCTAGTTTATGTGTTTTATTTTACGTCCTTAGGGACGTAATTTACGTCCCCTCTTTCCTTTTTCTTTATTTCTTCTATTTCTCAAGTGTTTCCTTCTTTGTGAGCTTCCGGCTTTCATTCTAACTCCTAAAAACACCCGAAATGTGTTCGTTTTAGCTTTGCAAGCCTGAAAATCAATTAACTCTCAAAGTAATTATGTTTCATAATATTAAACACATAAAACACATAATTAAACATTTTAATATAGTGAAAAACACTAACACATCAGTTGTTACATCTTCGAGAGTAAGAACTTGAGAGCAACAAAGTGATGTGAGAACTAGTTTGGCACCATCGATATGATGAACTATCAACTGATCATGTATATCTTGATATTAAGATAAAAACAAACCATTATTAATAGTTGGTATTAATTCCAGTACAAGAAAATTACTTGGATAACCCAAGTCTTCGACTTAGAAACGAGATGAAAGATTATGATTAAAATTTATATATGTTTTAATATTGCTTGTTAACATAATTCCATCGATGTAAACCATGAAGTATCACATTACATTGTCTCTCATGTATATGAATAACGAAGCATCAACATGAGATTTGTTGAAGCCCAATTCAACTAAAAACAAGGTTAAAGCCATATACAAGGCTTGATGTGCATGTTTTTAGTTTGCAAATGTTATTAGGAAGTTATGGGTGAATGTAACCGGGAGGTTGCATAATGTAGACCTCATCTTGCAAGTGACCATGCAAAACCACATTATTTACATATAGTTGACATAGTGACCAACCTAGAGACAAGGCAATAGAAAGCACCATACGTATAGTGACGGGATTTGGTAATGAGACTAAAGGTGTCAAAATAGTCTTTACTTTATTCTTGAAGGAACTCTTCGGCAACAAGCCGAGCATTGTACTTGTCATGACTGTTGACAAAACTCACAATTTTAGCTTGGAACGTTATACAAAACTTAACTAAAATATGTTGTTTACCCTTGTTTTGCCAGGGTGTCGACAGATGATGCTCCTATAGCGAACATGTCCATTGATCTCTTGTCTTGTTTCGTTCCAGGCATAAAATCTTTAAAATCAAAATATAGAACAAAAGGCATGCTTTTAGAGGCGAGTTTAGACGTTTACTGGGTGCATGACCACCCCACTCTTTTTGTTGTCGAATTCTAGGTTGTAAAATTGCATACCTAGAAGCGTAGCTTTTAACTAGCTTGAAAACCCATAGAAAACCATATTGTAACCAATGGAGCCACAAAGTTTAAACAACAAAGATTTGATTTTAGGATGTATTAACGGCCGAGATGACTTCTGCCGGTGGTTACACTCACTGCTGATAATATAATATATGATTTAATGTCATGAATAATACAAGCACATATGGTAAAATCAAATAAAGTAGTATACATGGCATGTGATTTATATCTAAAAACATAAACTCAATTGATCCGTATTTTCTTTTATTTATTAAGAACTCAAATTTCTCCCAAAACTATATGTAGGCATTTTTTAATCACAACAGATTGTTCTTTATTTGCTTACTATCAAATATTTTGGAAACTCAAGTTTAGCTTACTTGACACCTCCACGCTCAAATACCAAGGGTGAAGCCAGAAAATATTTCTCTCCTACCCCTTTCATGACAAACTAAAAATGAAATACTTCACCATTATGGTCTCCTTTAAGCTATGGAGAACCTTAAAATTAGGTCACAAACTCAAAGGAGGTGGTGGGGGTGGGCAAAACAAATTATGGAGCGAGGAGGTTCCTGAAAGAAAAAAAAATAATAATAAAAATAAATAAGTTAATAAAAACCCAACATCAGTGGTCAAGCCAACAAAAGAAAAACCAACCATTGAGGGGATAAGCTGACATAATGCAAGAAAGAATTTGCTACAATTGCGAAATGGCCAATCCCATGTTGTCTTGTTAAGCTTTACCAAAAATAAATAAAAAATAAGAAATAGATCAAAACAATCCTCATTGGGGGCAACTTTGCAACCTCAATATCATCCATTTCATTTTGATACTATCAAGGAAAATCATCATCGATGAATGCTTGGCAGCTTGATAAACAAAAATATTTTAATTAAATTTCTCCATCTGAACATAGCTAAATATAAACTGTAACTGACCCTCTAAGCTCTTTATCCTTTCATATTTCTCTTCTAAACTCTGACATAAACTAGCACTCTACAATGTTTTCTCAAACATATCCTTCTCTAATTCTCTAACCCTCTTCTCTAAAGTAACCTGATGCGTGAAAATGATGCAGACTCAGGTTACGGTCGAGGCTCTGGTGTAATATTTAGAATATCAGCTTCTCCAAACAAGTCATCATGAGTTTGCACCCTTGGAGGTGTCCTCAACACGTCATCAGTAGTGGGCATAAATGTTGTTGTTACACAATCACAGGTGTAGAAGCCACAGTTACTATGACTATAATATTAGACATAGTAACCTTATTAGTTGGCACAATGGTCATCAAGGTCTGACGCTTTCTCAACACTCCTCGTCCTCTACCCCTCCCACGTAGACTATCTCCTATCCTTCTGGCCATTCTCTTCTTTCTTCCTGTAGAATTGGGCACCTCTTCTAGAACAAAATCAACATCACGTTCCTCAACAATGTGTTTTGCAGGAATTTCTTTCACTTAGGGACGTTCTTGCAACACATAAGGTACATTCCTGATCTGATCATTGTCCGTCTCACTCCCACTTTCAGTGAACCAAGTGTTCACTTCATCCATATCTGACCTTTCAAAACCTTAATAACTTTTAGGAGCCTCTTGAGCTGTACTAGTAGAAGTACCAGCTATGTTAGCTTCATCAGCTTGAGCAGTCTCAGTCTCTTATGGTCACGCCTCTGCTTTGAAACCTTCAACAAACCTTCCAAGCTTAGTAAAATGGGATCCATCCCAAGCATTCCTTCTGGATCCTATCAAATATGTGAATATGTCTTTCTTTATCACCATTACATTATAGGTAGATGAACCAGACACTTCTAACTCAGGATGAGCGACATTCACTATCATCTATAAGAATCGGGGGTGCATAATGAACTTCTTCCCCACAATGACAATGACATTCTTTTGCATCACAGAAAATATGGCCTTGGATATGTTGTATAGTAGATCATCAACGAGTAATACCAGCAGGACTCAGACTATCCATGTTAGTTTTCAGTTTGCTAAGGCAATGGATTACCACATGAAACAAATACTTCCAAAATGGAGGTAAGTCTTCTACTCCAAAGATGGGTATCGGTGACTATATCCTATCCGGACTAAACAGTCCTTAGCAGTATTATCATCAATCTTTACCGGAGCATTCAGCTGATCATCTAATAGTAACATGCTGTTGATCACCTTAGTTGTAATCATAATCCTCTTGCCCTTAACAATGGCAGATATACAAGGTCCTCCGTCTTCGTCTATCTCATTGGCTGCTGTAAGCCAGAACTGATCGATGAAATTAGTATATATGGTAGGATTGGCTGAGATAGCATGATGTATCCTAGATGTCTTTAACCCCTCAATCAAAGATCTGAATAACGCATTGTCATCTTGAACATCCCCGAGATAAGCAATGGCATTATGGTTTTTGTCGAACACCATAGGTCTCACTATCTGAAACATTAAACAAACTTGATAAGTACACAAAGCATCTTGAAAATTTCAAACTTAGAAAAATTTCAACACTTTGAAAAATTTTGAAAAATTGAACTTCTCACGTGAAAACTTGTTGTTCTCACGTGAAAACAAGTTTTCAGAACCAACTTTTCATGCGACAAGTGAAGTTATCACATGAAATTTTACCTTGACAAACATAGGTTTCCTTTTTCATTTCACCTATATAAAAAATCTTGCAAAACCCTTATCTTGCTTTAAGACACTTTCAAGATTTCATTTTAGGATTCTTTAAATTGGACACAAAGAGTTTTTTTATTACCCTCTTTGATGTTGGGTTTAACAAAAAGGTTTCTTTACCCGGTAGAAGTAAGGGGCTGTTTGATTGCAGTCTGATCCGGTCAAAATGTCTGACCCAATGACCCAGTCAGACATTTTGGCCGATCAGCGTGTTTGATGCAGCCTATATCATGTCTGACCCGGTCAGTAGGGGCTGACCCATTCCTAAATTTCCCCTTACCCGGTCAAATTTGAAAACACCTCTTACTCGGTCAGCAGGGGCTGACCGAGACTACAGAATTAAACATCCCCTAAATATTGGTTTCAAAATGCGTCAGAACAATTATAGTCTATACTTTATCAGGGTACATATGGTTATCACCGCACATGCTTATTTTTATATACATTTTAATTTCGTCTATGTTTTATTGTAAATTCTCTTTGGAGTCATGTGATATTTATGTTACTTTCTTGATCGTCTGTATAAGTGCAATTATTATATGCATCGATGAAAATTTAGTTCGAAAATAAGTTGGGTCGATTGTAGTATATACTTTATCTCGACACGTACGTCGTCGTCGCAACGCGCGCCTGCTAAAATGACTAGTTAACTTAATGCAAGAGATGATACCGATAAAAACATATAACCATGTTTCAAGTTTTGTAATTTCCATTTTAAGTCAAATATAAAGAAAATTAATCATTAAATAGTATACAAGATTCTTATATGTTTTAGTTATTTTACCCAATTTTGACTAAAACCGTTAACTTGTGATCAGCTTTTATAGAATCAATTATTTCCTTAGATAATATCTATTTGGAGTATAGCAAGCATGGGAAATGTTTCTAAACAAATAATATTAACAAGTTGTAGGACTTATTAACTGTCAGTTAGACTTATATTTTGCCCTTGCGAGACGTTTAGGACTTACATACCAAGTCGAACTTACGTGCCCCATCTTTTGATTTTGTCTCCTTTGTCAGAATATATTTTTAAAGAAAAAAAATACTATCATATAGTATGTATGTCTATGACATATCTTTTATTATTATGCTCATTGACATCTTATATTCTTATATGGCCTTTCGACTTCTTTTTGCTCCTTTTTGTTTATTTATCTCTTTTGTATTTTTTTATTTGTATGCAATTTTTATATTTTGATTTTTACATATATATACATCATCTAAAATAAGTTAAGTCAGAAAGTAACTGACTTGAGTATGACTAGACTATAACTCTCAGTCTGTATAGGCATGGAATTAGTGTTATCATAAAACCTTGATGAGTTACCTACTTCAGTTATAAAAAGTTACTTTTAGTGCATCATAGAACATAGTGCCATCTCTCTAAGAGAATTCATCTCAAATTTCCTCTTCATTATAGCTTCAAATTCCTTGCACAAATCATTATTGGTGGATACAAAGATAATATCATCGACATAGACTTGAACAAGAATAAGATCATCACCAGCCTTCTGTAAAAATTTTGTTTGATCAATTATACCTCTTGTATAACCATTTGCAAGCAAATGTTCAGTTAAAGTAGCATACCAAGCATGTGGCGCTTGATGTAATCCATAAAGTAATTTGTCTAACTTGTAAACATATTTAGGATGATCTGGATCTCCAAAACCTGGTGGTTAACAAACATAGGTTTCCTTTTTCATATCACCTTACAAGTATGTAGTTTTGACATCCATCTGACATACTCTGAAGTTCTTGTATGAAGCATATGACAGAAAGATGCATATAGCTTCAAGTCTTGCAGCAGAAGGGTATACTTCTTCATAATCAAGCCCTTTAATTTGATAGAATCCTTGAACAACAAGTCTGGCCTTGTTGCGGACAATCATATTTTTTATCCATTTTATTCTTGAATATCCGTTTAGTTCTAGTCGACAACTTACCCTTTGGTAGCTCACACAAATGCCAGACATTTAGCTTCTTGAATTGCATTAGCTCGTCTTGCATAGCCTCTACCCAACTGTTTTCTTTCGGTGCCATCTTAACGTTCTTCGGTACAATTTGAGAAATAAAACATGAATGCAAGCATGTATTTATTGAACCAGATCGGCTTTGAGTTTGAACTCCTTGTGATAATGGTCCAATGATTGCTTTAGTTGGATGGTCTTTATGAATTCTCAGCTGAGGAATAACATCTTCAGAAACAACTTCGTCTAGATTAGACATATGACCCACCAACTCTTTAACAGAGTTACCTTCTTCAGGTTGATACACAATATTTTCCTCTTGATAATCATCATTATCAATAAATAAATATTCAAATAGAACTTGAATGGTATCTATCAGATCATTTTGAGTGGATGAATAACTTTGATAAGAATCTTGTGGAGCTTGCTCAACAACTGGCTTAGAATGAGACATTTCAAATTAAGAAACCTATGGAGCAGCTGAGCTAGATGTAAAAGAAGGTATGTCTGAAGATATTCCTATAGCTTGAGATGGAATAGTGTAATGGCCCCATTCCCGGGCTCCTCACAGTTGGTCATTCATCTGACATAAATCGCACATTTATTTAAAACATTGCAGCGGAATCATTTAACTAAAATCATTTCATATATTAATATCTGCTCTTGTAAAATAATACAACAACATTACAAAATATCATTCGTTGCATTACAGCATAAAAGCATTATTTTTCATAAAATGGATGCCATCCAAATTAATCCAAGTAGCTGCCTCCGTGCCATCCTCATCAACACTTACCTGCCAACTGAAAAATACATAAAAGTCAGCGTTGCTGAGTGAGTTCTAGTTTTTATAAAATATAAATTACCTTTCGCTCGTTAAAACATTTTCTTTCCTATCGCACATGGTCACACATCGTACATTTCGTTCTTATCGGACATTTCGTTCTTATCGCACATTTCGTTCTTTTCGCACATTTCGTTCTTATCGCACGTTTCATTCTTGTCGCATGTTTCTTTCATTTTGTTCATATCGCACATTTTATACGTTTCACACTTTTCGCACTTTTATTATTATCTTTCACTGAATCCAGATCCTCTCAAGCTTACCCTCTTCATGGCACGTAGCCACGATTACTGAGGTCGAATGACAAGGATCCCATATCGCACGTATCGAACAGTCACTAAGACTGACTCCCCTATGTGTGGGAACTCTCATGAGGTAGCCAAGATCACACGCTACAAAACACACAGTTAATACCACATCGCACGTATGGAGCAACCACCTAGGCTTACTCCCACCGTGTGTGAATCCTCATGAGTTAGCCAAAATTGCACGCTATTCCACCCACAGTTGTTCTAACAACTCACATGGAGTTGTGAACCTCTTTCCATTTTGCTTGCAAGGCTTTTATTCATTCATTATGTTCCACTTCTCATCTTTGTTATCTTTCACTTTATTACGTTACTCTTTACGTTCTTTCATTCGTTTGTCATACCACGTAGAGTAGTAACATAGTATATAACGTATTTTATAATATAATATAAATACGTTTAATCATCATTAAAAGATAACACGTTATACATACCATACATCATTCATATATTTCATAACCCTAAGGCACCCCATACTCATGCTTAAAATAGGTAATCATTGCCCGTAAGTCAAATTTGGTCAAACTCTAGACTTCCTGCTTTTCTTAAAATTTCAGAAAAATATTCTAAGCGTCTGGATGCATGGGCACTATTTGGACGTTTCTGCGCTGTTCAGACATTCTGCCACTATGCAGACGTCTGGACTTATACTTAGTCACTTTTCACTTAGACACATGGGCCTATTTAGGCGCATGGGCACGATTCAGACGTTTGGGCCTACTGTTTAGGCGGTTGGACTTTTGGGCGGTTGGGAATACTTAGAAAATTTAAACCGTTGGACGCATGGTCCACTGTTTAGGCGGTTGGGTAACTAACTTCCACTTAAACATCATAAATCAGTCCCAAATCATCCTAAATAATGATCTAAGCTTAGTATTATCATCCTAAGCAACAAAATACGCTCTTAATCATAATCATAACATCATTTATCCCCAAATCATACACCCACCCACATACACATTCACACACATACGGGTAAAACCCATTTTTTTCATAAAAACATGTTCACATGCATTTTCCAGCCCTAAAGTTCGTTAAAAACATGTTAAAAAGGGGGTTCTAGAACTCACCTTAGCTGCTTTCATGTATGACTTCCTCAAACCCAAATGTAATGAGTTCAAACGCCTAAAAACCCACCAAAACACACACAAACGTACATAACACATATAAGCATATAACCGAGACCAAAACCCAACATGAACACTTAAAACTTCGAATTCTAACCTGAAATCAACCTTCTTCTTCTTCTTCTTTCAAAACCCAAAAGTTATTTCCTTCTCTCTCTAAAAACCGTATGAAAGTTGTGATGTGAGGATAGAGTGGGCGGCCGTACCACCTTTATTCACCAACTTTTATTCTTTTTGTCCTTTTGGACACTTTTAACCCCTCAACTTTGGGTTACATCAATTTCCTTCTTTTATTTATGTTTATTCTTTCTTTCTTCGTCTATATAAAAATATCCGGGCGTTACAAATAGATCTAATATTATCAACAAAAATATCCTGAATTGAGGATGTCAAAGGTTAATTAGCTGTAGAAATCACAGATGATCTATTAAATGTTTCAATTAATGAAGCATAATCATATACCCAAGAAGGTGCAGAACCTGCATTTGTGTTGTTAGATTCATGCCAATCGATATCAAACGACTCAATTATTAGTTTAGATCTTTTATTATAAACCCAATATGCTACTTTGTT
>BJCN01281588.1:0-11204 GCA_018326445.1 Flaveria brownii
TAGAGGAAGATAGGGTTGAGATGGCCAAGCTTGGTTCCTCATGACTTTGACGTTGTACATTTTTCTCCTTTCTGGTAGCATCATCTTGAGAAGTAAATGAGCTAGAGGAAGAACTTAAAAAGACTTGAAGAGGTATGTACCTAACAGACTTCTCAATCTGTGTAATAGCTAGTTTGGCCTTGAGATTTTCAATCTCAAGTTGCTGAGTGGTAGACCTATTCTCTAAAGTTCTAACCTTAAATTCAATGTTTGAGACTTTAGAAAGCATGCTCTGAATGGCCAGTTACAGACTTCCCTCATCTTGTTTTAAATAATCATGGGGAGATGAGATAACATACCTAGTATGTTCATCATCATCACTAGATGTGGTTTCTTGGGACCTTGGTTTCCCTTGCATACTGATGTCCCTTTCAGAGGCATTAACTGGCAAGGTTGTTGTAGACTCAGTCTCAGTTATGTTACCACTTGTCCTTAGAGCTCAATAAGACACTCTCAGTAGTGGCACGTGAATCTACATGAGTCCCCTCCACACCTGTAGGACTCACCCTAGTTTGGCTTAACTGATGTAGGTTAGAAATTAGAGGTTCCATGAGTCTCAGTTGATCTTCAGAGTGGTATGGTAGATCAAAAGTTAATAGGTCACTAAAGGATACAAAAATTATTCCTAATGACCTGAAACCTTGGTCAACATCTAGTGGCATTGAGCCAGTGATGTGGATGTCCCTTTTTGGCTGCTCAGGGGAGTGTTGGGACTCACCCTGAGGGCTTAAATATTAGGCAATAGGCACTTTACTAACTATGAACTAGGCAACCTTGATCATATGGAATTTGATCCCAACCCCTTGATTTGTTGGACAAGCTATGTAGGACGATATGTAGCAAGAACTTCCAGTTGTAAGAAAAGTTGAACTTGTAGAGTGTAGACTTGCCTATATCTCCTCCATATCCCATTTGGGTATAAGTGTCTTCAGAATCAAGTTTGGGGAACTTAGTAGGGGCTCATTCATCATAGAGATCCAGATGCTTCCTTATAGTGGTTTGACTTACAGTAATCTCATGTCCACAGATTCTAGACCAGATAACCCTTTCATCGTTGAGTATGTTGTTTTGACCATTGGCCTAGAATTCAACCATGTCGTTTGAGTAGATGGTAGGGTTAAAGGTTAGAGCATTAAAGTATGCAGATTGGATTAGGAATTGGATGATGGGGAAAAAATCATCATCTTTTGAAGACTCAAGTATGGCGACCTGGTTGTGTTGGGAATTCGAGGCCGTTGTTTGTGAAGATACTGTTGGATTAAAGGAATTTGAGAATGTGTGAAAAAGATAGTGAAATTTTAGGGTTTTTATAGTGGTAAATATTTCAAAGAAAGAGAGTCAAAAATTTTTAAATACTGGTAAAATGTCAAATGGATAAGGTGAAAGGACAATTTAGGTTTTGATTTGACAGAGGCGGTAAAATAAAATATTTAAAAATATTACGACAGTCGTGAATAGAATCTTTTTACAGAGTAGGGCCCAAAGATTTCTGTTACACAACAAATTTCTTCCTAGAGTAAAATTGCTTCCGAGAGAACACTTATGTTTCTCTTTCCTGATTATCTTCCGAAACCATTTTTACTTCAGAAGCAAAATATGTCTTGAAGACAAATTTGTTTCTGAGAGTAAAGTGTTCTTCCGAGAGAAGAAGTTAGTAACATTCGGAAGGAAATTTGATCTATGATCAATAGTATTCTGAGGCCAAAAACTCTTTGAAAGACAATACTTATGCAGAAGAATTTGCCTTTGGAAGATGAATAAGGATCTCTTCCGAGAGTAAATTTCTCTTCGAAAGAATTTATACATAGAAAATTTGAAGAAAACATTTTGTAATAGGGTTTAGATTGTAAATAGACAATTTAGACAGGGCAAATTTTAAAAATATTTTCAAAAGAGATTGAATAGACAATGTTGGTCATCCCAATAGCCATAATAAATACTTAAATCTTTTTTAATTAAAGGCTTTGGTAAACAAATCGGCATATTGTTCATTTGAATCAACTTTAACTAGTTTGATCATGTTTTTATTATTTATATCTCAAATGAAATGATACCTAATGTCGATATTTTTATGTTAGAGTGCTTGACTGGATTTTCTATGATAGAAATAGCACTCCTACTATCTATATGGATAGGAGTCTCTATGAAATTAAAACCATAGTCTAACATCTGATTCTGAATCCATAGCAGTTGAGCATAACAGCTTGCTGTAGCAATGTATTCAGCTTCAGTAGTTGATGTTGAGACACATGATTGCTTCTTGCATTGCCATGAGATGATCCTTCCACCAAGAAATTGACATCCTCCTGGTGTGAATTTCTTGTTAATGTTACAGCCACCATAATCACTATCAGTGTAACCATATGTTGATACATTGTTCCTAGTTTATGTACTTCAATGTAAATGTCTTTCATTTCTTACACATGTAATGAAAATGCTTAATGAAATATGATATGCGTTTTGACGTTTAATTGTCTTTGTTTATATCATATTCTTTTTGTAATGGATATTACTCATATTTATGAACATTATATATAGGTTTGAGGTTGTTATACATTGTTCTGAGTCAATAATGATTAAGAAATGTGTTCAACTTAGTCGGGTGGTTATTCATGCTAATGGACGATACTTATGGACCATACGCACGAATGAACCATACTTATGGACTAGTTGCACGACCGAACCAGGAGACTGGATCAGACATATGACTAAGACATAAGATTGACTCAGTCACACGACTGAACCTTCAGTTGTGCGTATGAGTCAAACGTATGAGTCAGTCGCACGAATGGATACTGAAAACCTATAAATACCACATCATTCATGGAAAAACATGACACTTAGAATACTGTCATACCCTAGCCATTCAGAGCGTCCCAGTACATCCATTCAACTTCATAGTTTGTTCCTAATCGATTCCAACTCGTTCTTAACATTTGTTTAATCGTCAGATCGATCAGGTTATTCGTTCTCACTGATTGGATTGCCAATCAAATAGAATTCCATGCTATTTGATCTGATCTCATGCAGAATCCATTAGTACTCCGTACGAAAACGGTCCTAACACCATAGAGGTTGAAATCATTGTTCTTAGGATACCAAAGGCCCAGTTTGGGAGCTCCTTTGAGGTATCTAAGAATTCTCTAGACAACAATTAAACGAGACACCTTGGGAGCAACCTGATATCTTGCATAGATGTAGGTTGCAAACATGATATTAGGTCTGCTTTTAGTGAGATACATTAGAGATCCAATAATTGCCCTGTACTGATGCTTATCAACATCCTCCCCCTTAGAATGAGGACAAAGATTGTGATTTGTTTGTATAGGTGTCTTGGCTGACTTACAATCTTTCATTTCAAATATTTCTAAAATGTCCCTGACATACCTTAACTGATTGATGAAGAACCCTTTTACCATATGTTTCACTTGAATTCCAAGGAAGAAATCCATCTTTCCCAAGGAACACATTTTAAATTTCTTCCTCATGATGCTTTCAAAGTCTTTGCGTATTTGGTTATTAGAGGAACCAAATATGATGTTATCAACATAGACTTGTACAAGTAACATGTTCCTACCAGACTTCTTTATGAACAATGTCTTATCTATGGTGCGTTTGGTATAGCCATTCTTCTGAAGAAAATGAGACAATGTCTCATACCATAGCCTAGGTGCTTGGTGTAACCCATAAAGAGCTTTATCCAGTTTGCACACATAGTTGGGGTGCTGTGGGTCTTCAAATCCAGGTGGCTGGCACACAAACTTCTCTGTTGATTTCCCCATACAGAAATGCACATTTGACATCAAGTTGATGGACTGTAAAGTTGTTGGATGTTGTAAAAACAAGGAAGATTCTCACATCCTCAAGTCTTGCAACATTTGCTAAGAAATCAGTGTAATCTATCCCTTCCTCTTGTGTGTATCCTTGAACTACAAGTCAAGCCTTTTTCTTGAAGATCAAACCTCTATTATCTCTTGTATTCCTGAACACCCACTTAGTGCTAATAGGGACTTGGCCAGGTGGCAATGGACATAGGTTTCATACCTTTTGTCTCTTGAATTAAAGAAACTCCTCTTGCATTGCTTCAACCCAATTGTTGTCCTTAAGAGCTTCTTCCACTTTCTTGGGTTCCAATTGAGAGACAAAGCATTAGTATAAGCAGATATTCCTATTATGAGTTTGCCTTCTAATTCTCACACCTTTTGAGAGATCCCTAATGATGTTCTTAGCTGGATGAATGTTATGTATCCTGAGCCTGGGAATCACATCTAGTTACATAGATAGATACAAGTTTGAAAAGTTTTGCTCAGGATTGTGAACATTTGTTCAGCCGATGTCTCACACTCATTCAATAAGGACTAATTGAATGAATGAGTGACAACATCAATTGTGTTTTGCTATGAAGCAACATTAACAGTTGCATGTTCCTCCAGATTACTGTCTTTATCAACTTGATGGTGAGAGTTAGAGTTGTCAGCTGATGAGTTTTGACGCTCAGTTGACTAACAACTTGTTGAAGTTCCACTGTTTCCTGTGATATTCAAGCTTTTGGGGCTTTCAGTAGTGGGAGCTTGCTCTTGATGTCTTCTTGGAGAAATTGAAATAAGTCTTGGTAACTCAAATAGTTGATCATCAGATGAGTCATTTTGAGTTCCTATTCTAACTGAAACATTTCTCAAGATGGTTTAGAATAGTTTGGAAATAATTCTAAATCAAAGATATGGTCAAGGACATTCCCCTTAACACAAGGAGTGTGCTCATTTACAGCAATGTTGGATGATTTTTCAAATTATTGATTCTTAATGTTTTATACTCTATAGGCTATAGAGTTTGAGGAATAACCAACAAAGATAGCATCAACTGACTTTTCAATAAATTTTGCTAAATTTTCCTTTGTGTTAAGTAAGGTGCACTTGCTGTCACAGGACCTTAGATAGCCAATGAATGGTAGCTTCTTCTTCCATAGCTCATAAGGGGTGTTTCCATGGGGCTTAACAAAAAGAACTTTGTTCTGCACATAACATGTAGTGTTGACTGCCTCTGCCTAGAAAGTTAGAGGCAACTTTGAATCAGCTAACATGGTTCTTGCAGCCTCAATAAGTGTCTTGTTCCTCCTCTCAGCAACACCATTCTGTTAAGGAGTTCTAGGAGCACTGTATTGTCTGGTAATCCCTTTTGAGTTAGAGAATGAGTCAAGAACTTGATGCTTAAACTCAGTCCCTTGATCATTTCTAATTGTTTTTACCTTGTGATTAATTTGATTTTCTATTTTAAGAATAAAATATTTTAACTTTTCAGCAGTTGCATCCTTAGTTCTTAAAAAGAATACCCATGTGAATCTTGTAAAATCATCAAGTATCATAAGACAATATGATTTCCTTCCAATGTTCATTATACTTGTATGACCAAATAGATCCATGTGAAATAACTGTAATAGAGTGGTGATGGAATTAACCTCTTTGGATTTATGGGATGCCTTGTGTTGCTTTCCTTTTAGACAAGCAATATAGTTGTCTTTACAGAAAAACTCCTTTTTAGACACACCACGTACCAAGTTATTTTTAACTAGTTCATTCATGGTTTTAAAATTAACATGACACGTTCTTTTATGCAAAAGAGTTAACTCATCACCATTAGCTTTTAAAAGAAAGCATGATAGTTCATCCAGTAGGGAAGCATTGTTCATATCCAGGTTGCATATGTCCCCTCTCCTGGAAAATATAAGAAGCACCAATCCTTGAGGAATTATCATCCCGGGTTTGAGGATAATGCACTCATGTTCTGTGAAAAGCATTTGGTGCTTTTGAGCATAGAACTAAGAAACACTCAAGAGATTATGTTCAAGTTGATTAACAAAGCGTACTTTGTCCACTTTTAACTAACCATTGGATACACTACCTCTACCAGAAATATATCCTCCAGCTTCACCTCTAAATTGAATTAGACTTCCATCAAAATATTGAAATTGTTGTAGGAGAGATCTATTCCTGTCATGTGCCTGGAGCATCTACTGTCCATAATCCAGATATTTCCATTCTTATCATATGGATGTCCCTTCACATAAGGTGAAATGATTAGCTACTACTGGAAGCCTAGGCCTTATTGGTCTTGGGTTCTTCCAATGTAGATGACAAAACTGAACCAAAATGTATGCGTGGGGGTTCAACTATGGTTTGTGAAGAAGAGGTTTGGGCTATAACATCTTATCTGATCTTCTATTCCATCCTATGGTTGATCAGTGTAGATGAGCCTGAAGAGGCTTCACTAACAAGACTTGCTTTTAAGGCTTCTTTGTTTTCGGATGAAGTTATCACCACCTTTTCTTCTGAAGCAGTCTTCTTCTCGAAAGTTTTAAAAGATTCCTTTTATTCCTTTGTTTCTTCTTGGGCTTGTTTTCTTAAGCTATTATCCTTTCAGAAGAATGAGCGTCTTCCGAAAGCAACCTGGCTTAGGAAACAAGCTTTTCTTTCTTTAACACTTGAACCATGTGATAGGGTCCAACTGTGAAACCTTCCTTTACTTCTTTATTAATATTGTTTGCATACTGTGTGCTTGCTAGATTGTAGTAACAATCTTTATCCATGTGGTTATGTAGCCCACAGATTATGTAGTCAATGTTAGCTTTGATAGGGAATAAGGGCTGCTGTTTCTTGCACTTTTTTCTTCTTCAATAGGCTTCCCTTTAACTTTTGATTCTTCTGCTGGATAGGAGTACTGGTACGATACTCTTTTCCTGAATCAAAGTTTCCAGTCACTTGGAATCTAGCTAAGAAAAATACACCCTTTTTGCCTTGGGTCTATTTTCATCTTAGACTCAGCCACCTTCTTAGCAGTTTTTCTTGCTGCCCAGATTTTGCACTTTCTATCTTTGGTGGTCAGAGGTTGATCATCAGCTGTGTGGATGAGGTTTTCTACCTTATCCTACACTATGGTGGTCGCCATTATTACATCATTGTTATGCTTATTGGGTAGTGGTTCAGCAGTTGGAATCTCTTGCTCATCAGTACCATATCTCGGCTGTCTTATAGACATGTAAGAGTGTGGTGGAGCTTTTTCATTGGTTCCCATCCCATTCTTGTTTTGATAACATGCCTTTTACTAGGAGGATGATGTAAGAATTGTGTTTAAGTTATGCTATTGAATAGCATACTTCTTTTCTTTAGCCTCAGTTATTACTAGCTGTGCTTGAGCCTCAGACAACTTGGAGACTAAGTCTTTTATTTGAGCCCTTTAGTTTGAGTTTTCATGTTTTACAGAAGATATAGTTTTCTCTAACTCTTCAGTTTTAAATTTATAGTCAGATTCTACTCTCTTAAAATAATATTTTAGCATGTTTAAGGACTCAATATCAAACTTAATTTCTATGTTGTAGTCCTGATAAATTTTAACCTTAGCTATATAGGCTGGAGTACAGAGATGTTCATATACCTTGGTATTATCAGTTCCAACCATGAGAGCTTGAGCATGGGTGACATCTTGCACTATGAAGCTCCCATCAACCTCTTAAGAAATAGCTATAGTTTGCTGCTCAGTTAGCTTGGTGGCAGACTTTGGGGTAGCATGATGTTGGGAGGCTTAAGCTGCTCCAGATTTAGATCTAGGAGCTTTGCACTGCCTTGCAAATAACCAAGTTGGTTACAGTTGTAACATTTGTCCTTTGACTTATCAAACCAAACTTGCTGTTAGTTGGGTTCTGGGGGAATTGTCTTCCAGTTCTCTTAATAAACTTTTTTGCTTTGTACCATCTTTTAGACAATGTCCATGTATTCTACATCACCTGGGCTAAAACACTCTAGATCATCAAAACAGAAATGAAAATCTCCAGAGTGCTCATTTCCTAAAACAAAAGCACAACTATCCTGAAAAAGACTTTGTTGACTTCTTGAGCTTGTTGAGCTTGTTGTGCTTGTTGAGCTTCTTGAGACCTGGGTGTCTCAGGAAATATGATTTAGGGCCTAGAGGAGCAAGATGGCTGTTGATTGTTGTTTAGCTACATCTGGGGCTAGGGAGTTCTTGATCCTTCAGTAACATGTAGAGCATTGCTATCAGGGAAGTTTGAGCTTCTGTTCACCTAATGGCCATTTTGAGTCTCCATCTTCATACGGTATCCATCAAGGGTCCTAAATAGTTCAGTCATGGTGAGTATGTTTAGATTCTCAGTTCTCTTGATAGAGACACAAAAGAAAGTCCATTCATAAGGAAGTGCACTCATGAACTTTCTTACTATGTCTCTATTCTCAAGAGTCACTCCTATAGACTGAAGAGATGTGATTAAGTCCATGTAACTGAAGTATTGTTGGCTCAAGGTCACACCGGTAATATAAGTATTGTTGGACTCTTTGGATTTGGAGGAACTGGAGTACATCAATGTCAAAGAATCAGAGAGTTCTTTGTCTGACTTGCGGTGCTCAAAGCCTACCATTATGGAGTTTAGTATGGCAGTAAGCAATATAGTCATAGCTTTACAATCGATGTCCATCTTTTTGAAGTCTTCATCTGAGTAGTATTCAGCAGCCTTTTCAATCATGACACCATTACTAGTTGGTGATGCCACCTTTGGCTTGTATGGACCATGAGTGACAAATCTCCACATCCGGTTGTCCTAATACTTGATGAAACCTTCAACACGTTGACACCAGCTTCTAAATTATCAGGAGTGATAATAGGAGCCTTAGTCATGGTTCCCATCTCAGTTTTAGAGTATTTTTGGTTGAGGGCCATTTGCTTAGAGTGGGTGAGTATGAAGAAACAAGGATGATTTAGGATGGTTAGATCTCACAATCAAGATCCTAAGAGGCTGTGATGCCCACTGCAGGATCAGTTTTTGTCTTTTAACACAAGACTTTCCTCACAAACTCACTAAGTCTCACTCGGTTGATGAAGTAGAATCTTTAACTAAGTTGATAATAATATACTAAGTTAATGAACACAAGAAATAGTTTTTCAAGATACTTGTACATATTACTTCTCAACTCAGTATTACAAGACTGAGTTACATTAAGAAACTATATATACTACTATCTACAACCGGTTATACTTAGATAACAAGCTGGAACTTACAACTAGACAAATACTACACTGCTAGAAGTAAGGTATCTAATATAAAATACTATCCTAGATTAGGTAGTCATGACATGTCCATGACTTATCTTTTATCACCAACTAAAGTTGGTAATTGTACTAACTAATAAAAGGTGAACAGAGGAATAAAGTATGGTCAACTACATGGGCGTGGGAAAGCATTGTCTTGAATCTTCTAAGTGTTTAACTTTGGAAGAAATAACTTCTTCCGAGATTTCTTCAAGTCTTCATGACTTTGTCCTTTGGAAGACATTGTCTTTAATCTTTTAGGTGTTTAACTTCGGAAGGAGAACTACTTTGCCTCGGAAGACTGAGTTCTTCCTTCAGAAGTTCTTCATCCTTAAGATTCAAAAGATCTTCAACATAGCTTCGGAAGTGTATTTTTGTCTTCAGAAGTCTTTATTCACTTTCACTCAAAATATTCTTAGAGTAGTTTTGGTTGCACCAGCCTCATCTGATCCAACACTTACCATACATGTCAAAATAATATTCATATAAAAATCAGTGTTGCTGATCGAGTTATAGTTTGAATTCAAGAAAAATACTTTAGGCAGGCATTAACATACTTTAGCTTTAACTTTCATTTTAACAATACTTAAACAAATATTATACTTTATCCTTTTATTAACTTTATATTTTATTTATCTTTATATTAATCATTCAAATTATACAAGTACAACGCTCTTTTAGCTGGCGGGCTTATTGCTAAGCTCTTGTCGAGTTAGCATACACAAATTATAACTCTTATCAACATGAACATACACAATACAAAGCTCCTATCAGGTAAGTGTACATAAGGACAACTCGTATCAAGGACAGCATGCACAAGGCCAGGCTCCTATTAGGTGGATTGCACAAGACTAATATTGTTTAAAAAGTGAGAATGCAATAAATGCAAACTCCTATTTGGTTTGAAAGACTTTAAACTTTAGCTTTCACTTGAAAACTTTAGCATATATGTCGTTTCGGTATTGCTAATATTATCTATCATACTTTAAATCTCTATCGTAACAATAACAAAATGCTAGCTCTTTATCATATTATGTTACTTTGACTTTATATGTTTCATACTTTAATATTGGATCATTAACATCTCATGGCTTTAGAATATTACAAGTAAATGCATCTAAGCATGAGAAAACATCTATACATAAATAGTTTATATACATATAAACATTTACATATGCAAGTAGTTCTCATTTACACATGATAATCTCCCTTTGCTTCTACACATGATTAGTAGTTCTATGCATGAACTATTATGTCTGCGCAAGAATATATGTATCTACGCATGACTTGGATCATCTACGCATGGCAAGTTTATCAATAATAAATCTTTATGTACACATGTTGTACATCATCTTGTGGGGTTTGTTAGAACATAAAATCATAGTTTAACCATTTAAACTTTTTGAAAATGCAGCGGAAGTAAAGCATTATAACCATGTTTATAAGCTGAAAAATATGTTCATTAGATGACCATATTGATGTATAAAATAAACCCAAAGAACAAAGGATCATTTATGTGAATTAGCAAGCTATGAACATATGTAAAACTACATAAAATCACAGCTTCATTGAGCTGTGAAACTACCTTACTGCAACAGCCAAAAATCGACCAAAAGTAGTGTTTGATGAAGATGGAGATGCCAAAAATCAGCCAAGACTTCAAGGATAGAAGTCCTCAAGCTAGTATACCCAAGCCCTTTGCAAGAACACCTTCTTGTTAGGAAGAAGACACCAAAACAAGCTCCAAAACCCTCTTAAATTTGTGCTAAGGTTCGTAACCTTTGAGAGAGAAAGAGGGCAGAATTTTTTTTGATCTTGTGTGTGTATGCATTGAATAAATGAGAATGAGAGTTTTAAGGCTAGTTAGTGGAGACAATTGTGTTCTTCTCAAGGAAAGTTAGTGGAAACATATGACAAGCATGCATATATGTCTTCCACTCAAGGGAATCAAGGCACATGGGGGGGGGGACGGCCATGTGACAAAAGGAAATGGTTTTCTTATAAACTTGATACTAACACACACATATATATTGTCTACTAGTCCTCTTATTAGATATATACAACTAACCTTTTAA
>BJCN01281610.1:0-15187 GCA_018326445.1 Flaveria brownii
TTGTTGGTCCAATGAGAAACAAGAAGGGGGGGCGGCCGAAAAACCCATTTCAAATGGGTTTCCCTCTTTTAATTTTGGACACAATACAATGTTGTTTGGTCTTACAATTTGGTCACTCTTAGTAAATGTATACAACTAACCACTTAATTGTATGACATATGTAGCCATTTTAATTTGTAATGTCATCTAACAATTATAAATAACATTACAAATTATATAATTGAACAAAATATCCTCATAAATTGTTCCATGTCATATGCAACTTGTTTAGAAAACCCATTTTCTAAATTGGTGTTAATATTTAATTGCATGATCATATCATCAATTAAATATTATTTGGTGTTTGCTAAGCTTGTTATTGGGTATAACCCGACTTGGATCATGACGTACTAACCACATCAATATTCTAAGTGTCTTGGGCACACAGAATTCTACAACATGATGTCCCTAGTTCATTGTACTTTAATGTTTATGTCTTTCATTCTTACATATGTGTAGTACAATAGTTTTGTAATGAAATTATATGTATTTGAATCTTTATTTAATATTGAATGTGTAGTGTTCTTTTAGTGTTTATGAATACACGCTTAAATGAATATTATATATGGGTTTTTAGTAGTTATACATAGTTCTGAGTTAATAATGATTCAGGAATGTGTTTGACTTAGTCTTATGGTTATTCACACTAATGGATCATGCTTATGGACCAGTCGCACGACTGAACCACTAGATCAATCGCACGACTGAGGCATAAGACTGTCTCAGTCGCACAATTGAATCAATCTTATAGTTCAGTTGTGAGTATGAATGAATCGCAAGGCTCAGTCGCACGACTGAACCATGCTAATGGCTCAGTCGTACGACTGGATACTGCAACCTATAAATACCACTTAATTCTTGGAAAAATATAACACTTTGAATTGTTTCATACCCTAGCCGTCCAGAGAGTTTTGTCATGTCCATCCAAGTTCATAGTTCGTTCCGAGTCATTTTCTAATTAATTCTTAACGTCGGTCTATCGTTAGATTGATCCGGGTTTCATTCTCACTGATTGGATCGCCAATCAAATAGGATTCCGCACTATTTGATTAGGTTACATGTTGAATCAGTTAGTACTCCGTATGTACACGGTCCTAACAAATGGTAACACTGCTGCTCACCGATGGGTGAGAGAAATGGAGGCTATGTTAGAGATCAGCGAATGTAGGGAAGATAAAAAGGTAAAGTTTGCTACCCACTCATTCATGGACTCGGCTTTATGTAGGTGGGACAATATTGTCCAGGCCAAGGGCAGCAGGGCTATTGGGAGGATGAGGTGGAGTGAACTGAAAAAGATGGTAATTTAGGAGTTTTGTCCTCGCAGGGAACTTGACAAGATTGAGAGGGAGTTATTACAGCTAGAGGTGGGAACCATGATACACCAGCAGTATATTACTATTTTCAGTGAGATGGCAAGGCTGTTTCCAGATCTGGTGATGCCGGTATCAGGGAAGATCAAGAGGTATATCAAGGTTTTGCCAGTGTATATCCTCAGGCACATGATCGCTGCCTGGAGAATACTTTTAGGTCGGTGGTTGATTTGGCAGGGAGGTTGTATGATGAGAGAGAGGTGGAAGTGGTAGAGGTGAGTAAGAAGGGTGGTGGTGATAGGAACTGGAATGGGAAGTAGTTTGGTCGTGGTGGTTTCACTCCAAATAACAATCGGGCAAGGGTGGATGATCGAAGGGTAGTAACATCAGGTGCAGGAATGAAGAGGTGTGGTAAGTGTGAGAAGGAACATACAAGGGAGTGTAAGTAGGGACTGAATCTCTACTTCAAGTATGGGAAGCCCATTCATATGGAAAGAGAGTGTGGGGTTGTAAGATGTTATAACTGTCGTGAAGAGGGCCATCTGAGTAGGGATTGCAAGAACCCGAGGGCTGAAAGTCCTGGGCAAAAAGGGGAACGAGAATGATGGGCAGAGAGCAAAAGCCAGAGTATTCACGATGACCCGTGAGGAGGCTATGGTGGACCCTGATGTCGTGTCATGTACGTTCCTAGTAACCCAAACTTGTGACTTTGTATTATTCGATTCTGATGCTAGTGGGAGTTTCATTTCTACTATCTTCTATGCTAAGTTGCCTATTAGAAGAAGAAGTATTGATGAGCCCTTCGATGTAGAAACTGCCATTGGTAAGTCTACCAGGATTTCTAGATCTGATAGAGGATTGTGACATAGAATTAGAAGGTCATAGGTTTCCTGCTAGACTGTTTGTGATGACCTTAGGCGGATTTGATGTAGTCCTAGGGATGGATTGGCTAGCAGCCTATGAGGCAAAAATCTTGTGTTGAAAGAAGATGATTCGATTGACCGCACCTGATGGGAGTTCAGTGACGATCTATAGTGATCGAGGTACTATGGTTTCGAAGGTGATTTTGATGGTGGGAGCAGAGAAGTGCATGAAACGTGGATGTAGTGCCTACCTGGCTTACATGAAGGATGTGGATGCGTCAGTACCACAATGGTCTGACGTACCGGTTGTGTGTGACTTTCCAGACGTGTTCCCAGAAGATTTACCAGGTGTTCCCACAATGGTCGACTTGATACTTGGCGCTCAACCTGTGGCCAAGGCACCGTATCGATTGGCTTCGTCTGAGATGAAGGAACTGAAGGTTCAGTTGCAAGAGTTGTTAGACAAAGGGTTCATTCGACCGGGTATCTCTCTCTGGGGTGCTCCGGTCCTGTTTGTAAAAAAAGGACGGTAGTATGAGGATGTGCATCGACTATCGTGAGTTAAACAACTTGATGGTGAAGAACCGATATCCACTACCCAGAATTAATGACTTGTTTGATAAACTCCAAGGTGCCAGTTGGTTTTTGAGAATAGATCTCCAATCTGGTTACCATCGGTTGAAGGAGAAAGAGCAAGATATCCCTAAAATAGCTTTTCGTACACGGTATGGACACTACGAGTTTCTTGTTATGTGTTTGGTCTAACTAACGTGCCAGCTACCTTTATGGATTCGATGAACCGGGCATCTCAGCTGATGTTGGATAAATTAGTGATTGTGTTTATCAATGATATCCTGATTTATTTGAAGAGTGAAGAAGAGCATGCCGGTCACATTCGTGAGGTATTAGAGACACTTAGGAGAGAGAAACTATATGTTAAGTTCTCTAAGTGCGCTTTTTGGTTGCGGGAGGTTTAGTTTTTGGGTCATCTGGTAAATTTTGAAGGGATCATGTAGATCCAGCAAAGGTTGAAGCGGTGATACAATGGAAGTCTCCAAAGACGCCATCCGAGATCCGTCGTTTCTTGGGTTTGGCGGGCTACTACAGAAGATTCATCTAATACTTTTCTAAGTTAGCCTCACCGTTGACTAAATTAACTCATAAAGAAGTGATGTTTATATCGAGTCTAGATCAAGTGAATGCTTTTCGAGAGTTAAAGGCAAGATTGACCCAAGTGCCTGTCTTGGCATTACCAGAAGGGAGCGAAGACTTAGTGGTCTATTCCAATGCTTCTTATTCGGGTTTGGGTTGCATGCTAATGCAACAGGGAAGGAAATAGCCTATGCTTCACTATAGTTGAAAATCGATGAGGCTAAATACCCTAATCATGACTTAGAACTAGCGGTTGTGGTCTTTGCATTGAAGATTTGGAGGCACTTATACGGGATGAAGTGCACTATCTTCACTAACCATAAGAGCTTGAAATACTTCTTTGAGCAGAAGGACCTCAATATGAGGAAAAAAAGGTAGTTAGAGTTGATCGAGGATTATGATTATAAGATCCATTACCATCCGGGCTAGGACAACGTAGTGGCAGATGCCCTTAGCCGAAAGGAGAGACCCTAGCCAATCCGGGTGAAAGCTTACCAGATGATGATGACCTCCGATGTGATGACACAGGTCAAGGGGTTCCAAGATGAGGCGCTAAAATAAGATCGCCTTAACTCCGAAAGGATGAGAGATCAAGTCACGGAGTTGGGTTAAAACACTCTCGGAGTTAGAACTCGCTTCGGGTGGATATGGATCCCTTGTTATGGAGACCTATGGGGGCGAATCATTGATGAAGTTCATAAATCTCGATATCCTATTCATCCCGATGCTATAAAGATGCATCATGATATGAAGAAAGAATACTGGTGGTCGGCTATGAAGCATGAGGTAGCGGAGAATGTGAGTAAGTGCCTTACTTTCTTGCAAGTGAAGGCGGAGCATCAGAAGCCATACAGGAAGATCCAACCTTTGGATATACCTAAGTAGAATAGGAACACATCACCATAGACTTCATTATGAAGTTATCACGTACGGCAATGGGGTACGATGCTATATGGGTAATAGTTGCCCATTTGACGAAGAGTACTCACTTTCTACTAATTCGTGAGATATATTCGTCTGAGAGGTTGGCGGATCTATTCATCAAAGAAATTGTGATGATGTCATGGTGTACCAGTGTCTATCGTGTCTGACCGTGACACTCGGTTTACGTCTAATTTTTGGAAGAGATTTCATGACGTGACAGGGACAAGGTTGCACATCAGTACGACTTATCATCCTAAGATGGATGGTCAGTCAGAGAAAACTATACAGATGCTTGAAGATATGCTCTAAGCATGCGTCATTGATTTTGGAGGAAGTTGGGACGAACACTTATCGTTAGCTGAATTATCATACAACAATAATTATCATGCCAGCATTGTTATGCCACCATATGAGATGTTATACGGTAGGAAGTGTAGAATGCCCGCATATTAGGGTGACATCAGACAGAAGGAGTTGGGGAGCATTGAAGTGATTGAGGCTGTGGCTAAAAAGTTGGAGAAGATCAAGGTCTTTATGAAGGCGGAAAAAGATAGGCAAAAGTCCTATGCTGACAAGAGGCGTAGACCGGTTGAATTCAAGGTGGGTGATAAAGTTATGCTAAAGGTTTCACCTTGGAAGGGGATTATTTAGTTCAGAAAGTGGGATAAGCTAAGCCTGAGGTATATAGGACCTTTCCGAATCATTCTCGAGTTGGATAGGTGACCTATAGGTTGGAGCTACCCGATGAGTTAAGTGAGATTCATCCAACATTCCATGTATCTAATCTGAGAAATTGCCTAGCAGATGAAGATATAATTGTCCCACGGGAGGACATTGAAGTGGATGAACGACTCAATTACGTAGAGAAAACAGTGGCAATCATTGACCAAAAGGAGAAGAGGTTACAAAATAAAGTGGTTCTACTGGTGCGAGTACAGTGGAGGAACAAGAAGGGATCTGAGTCTACGTGGAAGACTAAAGAAGAGATGAGACAACATTATCCACAACTGTTCGAGGAGTCACAGGTTTCGGGGATGAAACCTATATAAGGGGGTGTACTTGTAACACCCAGAAGTTTAGAAAAAAAATAAAAAAAAAGAGAAGTATAAAGAAAGAAATGTGAAATAACCCAAGTTAAATGGATAAAGTGGTGCAAGAGGCAAACTTTATTATTAGCCACCCACTACCCTGCTCCACCAACTAATTCGGTTTTTAGAGAGAACAATAGAGCTTCCATTGGTTTTTAAAGAGAAGAAGAAGATAGTCTTGAAGGTGAGCTTTTCGTGTGTTTTATTCAGTTTCAACTGTATTTTAGCGTTCTGACCAAGTCTTATGTGTTCGGTTGTGTGTTTTTGGTGTGTTAAAGTGTTTGAACTCCAAGTGCTCTTGAGTTTGGACGAGTTTTACTCAAAGGCTATTGTAGGTGAGTTCTAGATCCCTAACTTTTCTGTTTTAAACTTGTTTTAGGGCTGAAATGCATATAAACTATCATTTTACAAATCACATTGTGTTAGAATCGTAGGTTTACTCCTGATTTACACGTGGGTCTGTGTTTATGAATGTTTTAACCAAATTATATAGTTGTATGCTTGTTCTAAGTGCTTAGTATGCCAGATTGGGCTAAAGAATACATTAGGATGCTGAATGGGGACTGAAATTTGTATAGGTTAGAACTGATAAAACTGCCCATGCATCTAACATAGTACCCACACGCCTAACATAGTACCCATGCGCCTAAACTGCCCATGCGCCCAACTGCCCATGCGCCTAACATAGTACCCACGCACCTAACATAGTACCCATGCACCTAAACTGCCATGCGCCTAACATAGTACCCATGCACCTACAACTGTCCATGCGCCCAACTGCCTATGCGCCCAACTACCCATGCGCCCAACTGCCCATTCACCTGCATAGTGCTCATGCACCTAAGTTGACTTAGGATTTTTCTGAAATCCTCAGAAATAGAAATTAATGATTTATGTCTGGAATGTTTTGATGCTTTATGTTTGTTCATGTTATGCATGTTTGTGGTCTGTTATTGATGTTCCTTATTACGTATTATTACATGACTTTACGTGGTGTGTTAATGCTCTTATACGTAAAGTATTATCACAAAGAAGCGAAAGATTAAATATAATGAAAAGTGGAAAATAACTAATGAATGAAAGTCTTGCAAGCAAATTTGAGGGGGATCACAACTCATTAATGAGTTCTTAGCTCAACTGTGTGTGATGTAGCGTGTGATCTTGGCTAACTCATAAGGATACACACAGCAGGGTCAGTTTTTATGAATGTTCCACACGTGGAAAATGGGTTCCATGTCGCTTAACCCCAAGACTAAGGTGGCTTCGTGCCTAACGATGGGTCATAGCTTATGACACGATCAAGATAGAAGTGAAAGGTAATGAAAAAGTGTGAAATGAATGAATATGTATGATAATGGAAGATAATAATGATATTACCTTGGTGTATGTACGATGAATGACCATGTACGAAAGTAAAGAAAATGTTCTAAACGAAAGAAAAGTATTTTATTTATAAAACTAGAACTCACTCAGGAACACTGATTTTTTTATGCATATTTAGTTGGCTTGTAACTTGTTGCTGAGGATGGCACGAGTGTGAAGCTACTTGGCGAGCAAGGACTTGCATCTATTTCATGCATGATAATGTTGTTGTTTTGTAATACCACTGAATATTCTTTTGTAACTATTTTAAAACAATGATGTATTATTTGTCAACATCAAATATAAATGCATTAATGGTTTTTGATAAATTAGTTCGCTGCAAAGCTTTTAAGAAATTTATTATGTTTTACTATACATAAGGCTGTGATTGACCAACTGTGGGGTTCCCGGGAACGGGGCCTTACATTTTCTACCTTATTCTTCACTGTGGTGGTCACCATTATTACATCATTCTTCTGCTCATAGGGTAGTGGTTCGGTAGTTGGAAGCTCTTGCTCATCAGTTCCACATCTTGGCTGTCTTATAGACACATAAGAATATGGTGTAGCAGTTTCATTGGTTTCCAACCCACTCTTATTTTGATAACGCACCTTTGAGTGGGAGGATGATGCAAGAATGGTGTTTAAGTTATGCTCTTGAATAGCATACTTCTCTGCTTTGGCTTTAGCTATCACTAGCTGAGCTTGAGCCTCAAGCAACTTAGAAACTAAGTCTTTTATTTGAGTCATGTGGTTTGAGTGTTCATGTTTTAAAAAAGATATATTTTTCTCTAACTTATCAATTTTGAATTTCTAATCAAATTCCGCTCTCTTAAAATTAGATTTTAGTATGTTTAAGGACTTAATATCAGACTTGATCTCCATGTTATAGTCTTGATACATTTTAAACTTAGTTATACAGGCTAGAGTATAGAGATGTTCATATACCTTGATATCATCAGTTCTAGCCATGAGAACTTGAGCAGTAGTTACATCTTGCACCATGAAGCTCTAATCAACTTCTTGAGCAACAGCTGCAGTTTGTTGCTCAGTTGTCTTGGTTGCAGCTTTTGGGGTAGCATGATGTTGGGAGGCTTGAGCTGCTCCAGGATTAGATCTAGGAGCTTTGCATTCCCTTGCAAAATGACCAAGTTGGTTACAGTTATAACATTTGTCTTTTGACTTGTTAAACCCAAACATGTTGTTAGTTGGGTATTGGGGGAATGGCCTTCTAGTTATCTTTAAGAACTTCTTTGCTCTGTAGGTTAAAAGAGCCATCTGTTGGACAATGTCCATGTATACTACATCGTCTGGGCTAAAACACTCTAGATCACCAAAGCAAAACTGAAAATCACTAGAGTGTTCATTTCCTAAAACAAAAGTATAGCTATCCTGAAAAGGACTTTGTTGAGCTTGTTAAGACTTGGGTGCCTCAGGAAATGTGATGTAAGGCCCGGAGGAGTATGATGGTTGTTGGTTTTAGTTTAGGTACATCTGGGGCTGAGGAGTTCTTGATCCTACAACAACATGTAGAGCATTGCCGATAGGAGTGTTTGAGCTTCTGTTCATCTGATGGCCATTCTGAGTCTCCAAGTCCATACAGTATCCATCAAGGATCCCATATAGTTTAGTCATAGTGAGTGTGTTTAGATTCTTAGTTGTCTTGATATAGACACAATAGAAAGTCCATTCATGAGAAAGTGCACTTATGAACTTTCTTACTATGTCTCTCTTCTCAAGAGTCACTCCCATAGACTGAAGAGATGCGATTAAGTCCATGTATCTAAAGTATTGTTGATTCAAGATCTTACCAACAATATAGGTGAAGTTTTTAAACTTCTGCTTCAATACATCCTTCTTGGACTCTTTGGATTAAGAGGAACCAGAGTACATCAATGTTAAAGCATCAAAGATTCTTTGGTTGTTTTGTTGTCTTTAAAGCCTATCATTATGGAGTTTGGTATGGCTGTAAGAAGCACAATCATTGCTTTGCTATCGATTTCCATTGTTTTCAAGTCTTCATCGGAGTACTCTTCAATAGCATTTTCAATCATGGCACCATTACTAATTGGTGATGCAACCTTTTTCTTGTATGGACCATGAATGACAGACCTCCACATCCGACTGTCTTGATACTTGATGAAACCTTCAATACGTTGACACTAGCTCCTAAAATTATCAAGAGTAACAATAGGATCCTTAGTCATGATTCCTATATTAGTCTCATAGTATTTCTGGTTGAGGGCCATTGAGTAGAGTGAGTATGAAGAAAAAAGGTGATTTGGGATGGTTACATCTCACAATCAAGAGCCTAAAAAGCTCTGATACTAACTGCAGGATCAGTGTTTCTCTCTCAACATAAGATTTTCCTCAAAAACTCACTAAGTCTCACGCGTTTGATGATGTAGAATCTTTAAAATAGTTGATGATAATATACTAAGTTAATGAACACAAGAAATCATTTTTCAAGATACTTCTATATATTACTTCTCAACTCAGTGTTACAAGACTTTTACCAAGCATACATAATGAGTTACGTTGAGAAACAATATATACTACTATCTACAGCCAGTTATACTTAGAAAACTAGCTAGAACTTACATCTAAACAAATACTACATTGCTAGAAGTAAGGTATCTAAGATAAAATCCTATCCTAGATTAGATAGTCCTGATATGTCCATGACTTATCTTTTGTTACCTACTGAAGTTGGTAACTATACTAACTAATAAAAGGTGAATAGTGGAATAAAATATGGTCAACTACATAGGCGTGGGAAAAAGCCATGCAGTATATCAGAGTAGACAGGATATGTCAATCAGACCATACTCATGTCCACTGGTCCATAGTTCTTCCGAAAGTTAAATGGCTTTGGAAGAATAAGTTCTCCCAAAACCATTTATACTTCGGAAGAGAACTTCTTCCAAGACTTCTACAAGTCTTCATACTTTGTCCTTTGGAAGATTTTGTCTTGAATCTTCTAAGTGTTCTACTTCGGAAAGAGAACTACTTAGTCTCGGAAGACATAGTTCTTCCTTCGGAAGTTCTTCATCCTTAAGCTTTGGAAGATCATTAACTTTGCTTCAAAAGTACATCTTTGTCTTCGGAAGCCTTTGCTCAGTTGCACTCAAAATCTTCTAAGTGTAGTTTTGGTTGCACCAGCCTCATTTGATCTAACAAACTTTATCTTGTTGCATAAGTACACAACCTAGGCCTTAATTTGACGCGTCATAATATACAACAAAATCCTCATTCCCATTGGAAGGGTTAGGATAGGTGCATTACACAAGTTTTGCTTTAGTTTCTGGAAAATATCTTCCTGCTTTTGTCCCTATACGAAAGGCTGGGTTTTCTAAGTCAGCATAGTAAGTGGAAAGGCAATTCATGAAAAGTTTTTGATGAACCTTCGGTAGTACCCCCGCCAGACCCAAAAACGAGTGAACTTCTGATGGGGTCTTCGGTGCTCCTTCTTTAGCATATAGTTGTCACTGTCATTAATCACATGATGTAGATCTTGAATGCCATTGTCATTGATCACGTAATCTAGAAATTGATCTTCACTTAGCCAAAATTCATATTTTGAGAATTTAGCATATAGTTGCTCCTTCTTTAATAGCTCGAGGATCAGTTTAAGGTCTCCCTCGTGATCAAATTTGGTTTGGGAATATATCAAGATGTCATCAATTAAAACAATGACAAATTGACATAGGTATGACTTACTAACATAATTCATGAGATCCACGAATACCGCGAGTGCATTTGTTAGTCCAAAGGGCATGACCATAAACTCATAGTGCCAGTAGCAAGTTTGGAAGGCAGTTTTGGGTATGTCTTCATCTTGTACTTTCACACCCCGAAAGGCACACTGGAATGGCACGCATGTGACGGAATCATGGATACCAAAGTTAAATTTTAATATAAAATGTTATTACGTTGGTCCGAATAGAAGTCTTAAATTTAAAACTCAAGTAGTCATAACATATCATTGTTTTTAAATATTAACAAAAGATCTTAATCGGCAGTAGAATTTGGTCCCAAAAGTGGTATCCAAACTTGAAGGTTCATCAGCAAAAATCCTCATTCCCATGAATTGCCTTTCTACTTACTATGCTGACTTAGAAAACCCAGCCTCTCGAACAGGGACAAAAGCAGGAAGATATTTTCCAGAAACTAAAGCAAAAGTTGTGTAATGCACCTATCCTAACCCTTCCAATGGGAATTTGGTCCTAAAAGTGGTATCCAAACTTGATTGATTTGTCGTTAATACCCTTTTCATTCCCATAATGCCTAAATACCTGAAAAACATGCCAAAAAGTTTATCAGCAAAAAACCGCTGAGTTCACATGTTTATATAAAAAGATTATAATAATTTCCTTTTATAAACAAATATGATTATCCCAGAATCAACCCCTGGATTGTCAAGGGCTAGCTAGATCCACTGACTATGATCGCAACAAAGAGCCCCATAATCAAACCAAGACACAAAGTCCCTCAAAATCCTTTCAACATATATTTCGTTCATGTAAACCGATTGGCGCTACCGATCACTAGGGGCGGTTGTCAAACCGAATAGATCTATCAATATATCATGCGCCCACCAAGGGTTAATGATTAAAGTGATGGAAGTCGTGCACAAATAATAAAACAACTCAAGGTAATCATAAAGATCATACAGTTATTTCATAATTAAATCATATCATATACAAAATGTTTATAGCATGCTTTTCCCCCAAACTTATTAAATACTACCGTTATTTAAAATAGGGGATGTGAAAACTCACCTTTAAACGTGACAAGGAGATGATCTAGCAAAATCGAGCCCGGGAATAAAAACGACCATTTAACGCCCTAAACACAAGGACCTATTAATTGTCAAGTAATAAGTCTACTATGCAAGTTATTCACTAGACTTGTCATGAAATCAATTTTTAAATGATCCACGGGTGACTTTTGGTTTGGTTAAATAATTTTTTTTATAAGTGAGAAATATTTATTTACTAAATAAACCATTTAACCCTTAAATGATAACAATATATCACACACACAAAACAAACACATAAAGTATATAAAAACATAAATTTAAAATTTACTAAGTTATATACTAAATAAATAATTAAGTAAATAAAATATTAATACATAATATTTTATCTAAAATTAGTAATATATTCATAATCTTGTTCTTGTTACGAAAACTATTTCTTATTTTTATTACCATTTTATAAAATATTACTTTATTTAATATAAATCAACATTGATTAATCTTTTTAACAAATAACTTACTTTCCAGTAGTAAAATATATATTAAATTATTCTAGATAAGTTCTATAATAAAAATACGTTCTTTTATATTTAATTCAAACTTCACCTGTATACGGTGATTTTTAAGCCGAAACCGCACAGTTTTACGCGTATAAACTGTACATCAACCTGTGTATACTTTATGACCATTATACACGTTTTAAATGACTTTTATACCAAAAACATTCTAAAATTTTCTATTAAAAATCTGTTTCAAAACAGTCCAAAATTTTTAATCCGAAATTATTGGTTTTCGACTTTTTCACGTATATAAAATAAACACCGAAGACCATGCTTGTTATTGATTTATTACATACTTAAAAACAAAATATTTTAACTTAAAACACAATATTATTTTCTGTCCAAAACCGGACTTGTGCAAAAACACTTGTTTTAGACCTGAAAACACCGTTTTTAACGTGTTTTTAAATGTAAAACGTTTACGTGATTAAACCCAGTCATCAAATCTTTCTGTTCAGTAAGATTACTTACTTTTAACTTATATTTAACATGTTTTAAACTTATTTTTTCCATATTTACAAAGATCCTTGCCTTGATGATAATTAAATTTTTGTGAAATCGTTACTTGTGGTTACGTCTCATCTATACTTGATTACCATTATTTCTAACTTGTTTTTATCTTTTCTTTAAGCCAAAAATAAATAAAAATCTCAAAGTGTTTAGATCATCATCATCATATACATGGATCATTTCAATCGTATCCAAACCCATAAGTTATGAACAAATCGAGATCAAAAATACCAATCATACATACATACATATATATGATTTAGACATACATATATAATCCAAATAATCAACTTTATCTTGTGTTCTTAGTTTTTATTTTATCAAAACACACTTTAAAAACCAAAAGATTTCAGATCATGATCACCATTATTCATGGATCATCTCAATCATTTATGAAATCAAAAAGCAGGATGAGCTTAAGAACATCATACACACATACATTCATGTATCACCTATTTTCATCATTTTTGATAAACACCTTTGGAGATGGGTTTCTTATGTTGTTCATAAACATAAATCAAAGCTTGATCATCTTGCATGTCAAAATCAAACACATATGTAAATGAAATTCCAAAATCATCAACATCAAACACACACACACATACATGGCTCACACACACATATACACTCTTTTTACAACTCATTTTTTCTTGATTAAAACCATTGTTGGAACCTTTGATTTCAAGAAAATCAAGTTTTTGGTGAACAAAACTTGCAACAATCATTCTTTTGTCATGCTACAAAAGGTTTTTAAAGAAAACAATCTTAACTAAAGATGAACAATTTTAAGAAATATAGATGTTTTCTTCTCCTTGGAGTTGGATTTATGCAATTTCTTACACCAAATTCACTAAGGGATCCTTGAAATCGGTTATTTGATGTTTGAAACAAGCTTAGATGATAGAATTTTAAAGTGGTGAAGGTGTTATGTTGGTGGCTTCGGTTGTAAGGAGGAAGAGAGGGAGAAGAGAGAGTGGGTAAGTTTCAGTGAGAGAAAGGATGTGTAGTGAATGGCGAGAAGATAGAGTGTAGTGTTGGGTTATATAGGAACGAGTAAATGTGATTAGATTAATGTTGGACCCTAAAAGGATCATACATGCCAATTCAAGTGGTGGATGGTTCTTCTGCTGGAAATCTCCCCAAGTCCAAGAACCAATGCGGATGAAGAAGAATTTGCATCAACAGTAAGAAGACAAGTGTCGGCTATCCGCATTTGTTTATGCGGATGATCAAGAACAAATGCTGAAAAGTATTTGTTCATCCGCATTAACAAATATGGACAGGTGAACAAATGCTGACAAGACTTTTTGTTCATCCGCATTTACTAATGCGGATGCTCAGCAACAAATACACCAAGTGTTTGTTCATCCGCTAAATGTCAATGCTGATGACCAAACACTAATGCGGTGGAAGAACGCACAAATGCTGATGAAGTCAACTCATCTGCATTAGTTAATGCGGATGAACAACTACAAATGCGCATGAAGACTTTGTACTTAGCCTATTCTGTAATAGTTCTAAGGGTAGTCTAGTCATTTTGTACAGGCTCTAAGTCAGCCTATAAATATAATAGAATCCTCGTATGTGAAAAAAAAATCTTTTGTAATTCAGAATAGACAATCAGAAGATACTTTGTTTCATCCTATGTTAGTTGTCTTGTTACTGTAGATTGCTAAAATCCTAGCATTTATTGTAACAGTTCATCTAATCAATACAAAAGTGCATATATGAGTATTTTCTTGCATTCAATGTTCATTGATTGTTTGATTCCGCACTACAATTATTGACTCAATCATTATATTCGGTCCTTGTTGATTCATATCAATAGAGAATATCATTCTAAAACCCAGTCAATTGGTATCAGAGCCTTGGCTCTCGGTTCTTCTTCAGATCTGCTCAGATCTGGGTTGAACTCGATTGATCTGGTGATTGAGCTTTAATACCCGGAAGTTTGACTTTTTGGCATGTCATGCGACTGAGGCTCAGTCGCATGGAATTCATGCGACTGGAGGTCCACTCGCATGATGCTCGAATGACTGAAGGACGATTGAAGCTCAACCGCACGACTGGAGCTCAATCACACGACTGAAGGTTCAACCGCATGGAACTCATGCGACTGGAGATCCAGTCGCATGGTGTTCATACGATTGAAGGTCCAGTCGCCTGGACCTCGGACGACTGAGCTGTAGCTATAAAGGAGGGGCAGCCCTCTTCTTCCCCACACTTACACATTCAAACAGGGAGAACGAGCAGAGAGAGAGAGCAGAGAAAGAAGAGAAAGAAAGAGAGAAAGTGGTGATTCGGGCTCGAGATTTGTTGAGTGGCTAGTCAAATCGAAGCTCTTCATCTTTTCCTTGATAATATGATTCTAGGACCCCTCATTTACTTGTTTTCATACGATTTTGGGGCTGGAGCACATTCAAACCCGTTTTTGAAAAAGTGTATGTTTAACCCCTTTGGGTGAAATCTTGAGTAATGTGTTTAAGGTACGATTTAGGGCTTGCATATGCTTGTATGGTGTCCTAGTATGAATCCTTGAGGTTTAGGAGGGATAATTTGGGCTTGAAATGAGTTTGGGAGGGTTTGAAGGCCGTAGGTCGCGGCTGCTGTTCGTGATGAAC
>BJCN01281621.1:0-11255 GCA_018326445.1 Flaveria brownii
TCACCAACTTTATGTTGACACACTTTATCATGTTTTCTCAGGTAACAGGAACGCTTAAGCTCACGACGCTCGGTTAAGGATGCACTCAGGACATGCATTCATCAGATTCATTCACTTTGCATTAAACATTGTTTTGATATAGCATTTTTAGACTTTCAGTATTGTTTACATTTAGTACATTCGCTTCAGCACTGTGATTTATTTTATTTATGCAACTCTGATTCAAGTCAAACGTTTATTTTTAAACTCATATAGTGTCGTTTGATATAACCGTGTCTAAGATCCTGGTATGTCACACGCCTAACGGTAAAACCACGTTTGTGAAAATTGAGGGTGTGACACATATAGATTACCAGGCCATTACAGCATGCAACCAAAACTCATTAGTTTAATATAATATAATTTTTTGTTATAACAATTTATTGTTTTTTTTATTTTAAATATATTGTTACAGTGTTCTTACATTTACATATGTTTCAATCTACATTTCACATAAATTTTATTTAAAACAAGCCGTATTAAATAAAATATGTTCTTACGCTTTGTATTTTTAGTTTCATTATCGTATTTGTAATGCTCATGCAAAATATCAATTGCAGCATGCTTATTTATAATTGTTTTTTTATAAAATTTATTCAATCCGAATCATCTTAACACGAAATCTCTCTCTAAACATTCACAAGATCCACCATCCTAATCCCTATAAATAAAAAATATTATATCTAAATATACTCATCTGCTTCTAAAATCTTTTGAATATCCCCATATCAATCTCTGTATTACTTATATAATACTAATTTATTTATTTTCTAATATTATTTTTCATTTCACTCACATCCACCTATAAAACCAATATAAATGGATATATGGTGATTTAATAGTGAGCCAGAGATATAATTATATTTTCTTAAAAATACGAAGATCGATTTAGATACAACTATAAAAAACAAGAAATGAGGGAATGTTTTAATGATTTTTTTTAATTCATGGATGAAAATTAAGATGTGAAATGATGAATGCTAATCCTCAAACGTAATCAAACATATATAAAGACACCGCTTTTGCATCTTTTTTTGTCATATTTGACAAACTAACTTTTTGATTAACTTTTAACTTATTAACTTTTAAAAAATTAATAAGTTAATAAGTATGTTTTAGAAAAAATTAAAAAATTAATTTTAAAAGGTTAATAAGCATGTTTGAGAAAAAATTAAAAAAGTTGATTTTAAAAGGTTAATAAGTTGCTTTTGAGAAATAACTTTTCAAAAGTTACTTTCTGATAAAAGATGTAACTTTCTAAGATAGTAACTAATTTTCAAAAGTGTTCCAATTAGATAACTTAAATTTTAAGTGTTTCAATTATACCACTTAGTTTTCATAGAAATCTTAACATGTTTTTTAGCATGTTATACTTTTTTTTCAATTATATAATAATTTTTTTTATTTTTTGATGCTGATACGAAACGTTGACGTAAATTTTAGTCATTTTTTTATTTTTTCACAATTAACATGTTTTTTATTTTTAATATAATTTTATATATTGAAAGTTCTGACCTCACGTCTTCTCCACCGTTACTTTCATAAGAAAATTCGATGATGATTTGCTTTGATCGTTCAGTGATCCAACTTGATAAAATTATATATGAGTGATTAAATTAGAACATTTTTAAAACTTAATTATTATGAGATTTTCACTTAATATCAACCATTCCAAAATCAGATAAATTGCATCGAACCCTAGAATTGCAAACGGGAATCACAATCCCCAATTTCATTCCTACAAGTGAAAGACGTAATTCTATACCGATTTAGTTTGCGATTTGCATCTTGATTGATTGTTAATCTTCCGTCAGTTTCCTCTTATTAAACTACATAATTCTTAGGTTTGTCGAATCTTTCTCCTTCTAATCACTACTTTTTGCTGCATCCGATCCATTGAATTTCCTCTTTTTATCTTCACGTATGTTGCTAACTGTTAGAAAATCCTTTTATAAGTAGGCCATGCTTGTTGTAGTTGACGTATGGTGTTCATGATTTTCTCTTTTGATTTTGGTATGAGAGAGTAGGTTATGCTTGTTTTGATTTTTGACGTAAGATGGTCACAGGTGTGTAAAGAATGCTTTAATTGTTGTGTCTTTCAGTTATTACTTGTAATTAGTGACTATAACAATTATAATTTAATTTTGATAGGTCTTTGGTCTCTACTATAGTCCCGAATCCCACTCTTGTAAGAAGATTGTCATGTATTTCAATGAAAATACATGATTGAAATGCACACACCATAACCAATTTCAAGATTTATGACCTAATTTTAGGTCTAGGTAACCAAAGGCATTGGTGCTCTCAAGGTGTGCCTTGAGCCTAGGGGCAGGGCGTCTAAACAGGGAAGGCCTTTTTAAGCAAGACACAATATAAACATGCCATTTTTAAAGTTTTAGACATGTTTTAGGCTAGTGTAGACATGTTCCGGACTTCGGGGTAGATTTAGATGTTGCACACCATTTTTGGATGTTTCTGACCCGTTTTAGATGTTCATACCATTTTGGCCGGAATGTGCGCATCTTAGCCATGCCGGATGCAAGGCGCCTTTGTGTGTCGGCTGCACCTTGGCGCCTAGGGATGCGCCTTGGCGCACTACGCACACTTCGCTCACACTGTAAGACAATGAAAATGCATGATTGAAATGCACACACTGTAACTATTTCTAAGATTTCTGACCTAAGCACCTAACTGTAGTGATGGTTTATCATTTGTGTGTGATCCAGTAGTATACTGCGTAAATGTGCTATAAGAACAAAATCAGTAAATTTTATTTCGTCTACCTACCGTAGGTGTTTAGCTGGTTTAGTTACTTACTTTGTTACAACTTTATTTGCTTGAGTCATTTGTTCTGTACTTATGTATTAGCTGTAATTGTTTAGATGATATAGTATGAGTTGTGGTATGCGATACTATTCTTATCTATTTGTTTGAGGTGCTGTTGGGGTCGTTTAAAATTCGAATTAGGTGGAGTTCTTTTCTTGATGCAACGAACTTAATATAGGTTGTTTATACTTCATATTAGTCATCATGATTTTGAGTTTTTGATATTACAGTAGTACACAACGGATCTGTCATTTAATTTCAGTGTTTATCTTTGTAGGTTTTGTAACAATGGCAGCTCTGAAGGAGATCTTGCCTCCTGCCAAATCATCTGCTGCTACATACTATGATCATTCAAGCGACCCATGGTTCAAGCAAAGATACACTGCCTCAGCAGAAGACGAAACAGCCAAAGTTATCAAAACCAACCCTATTCCGTTATATAATACCCCAGAGAGATTGAAATCTCGGCCATCAAAACCGCAAGATTTTGGTGACGGTGGAGCATTTCCTGAGATTCACTATGCACAATATCCACTTGATATGGGTAGGAAGAAAGATGCACATTCTGGCCCTAAGACGTTACCCGTTACTGTTGATCACAGGGGAAACTTAACATTTGATGCCATTGTGAAGCAAAATGAAAATGCTAAAAAGATTGTTTATTCGCAACACAGAGATATCATCCCCAAGATTCTGAAAGATGATGAAGAAGAACATGAAGATGATGAGAAACAACAAGAGATTGAAAAAACCACACAACAAACAAAAGAAGCTCTTGAAAAGATTGTAAACGTGAGATTAAGTGCAGCTCAGCCGAAAAATGTTCAAACCCAATCGCAAGATTCAAAGTTTATTAAGTACAAACCGTCACAGCAATCTGCTGCTTTTAATTCAGGTGCAAAGGAAAGGATCATTAGGATGGTGGAAATGCCAGTGGACCCGTTAGAGCCACCGAAGTTCAAACACAAGCGTGTCCCAAAAGCTAATGGGTCACCCCCTGTTCCTGTGATGCACTCCCCGCCACGACCTGTGACGGTTAAAGACCAACAAGATTGGAAAATCCCACCGTGTATTTCTAACTGGAAAAACCCTAAAGGGTACACAATCCCGCTTGATAAACGTTTAGCAGCAGATGGTAGAGGACTTCAGGAGGTTCAAATCAATGATAACTTTGCAAAGCTTTCAGAAGCTTTATATGTAGCTGAACAACAGGCCCGTGAAGCTGTTTCTATGAGGTCCAAAGTTCAGAAGGAAATGATGATGAAAGAAAAAGAAAGAAAAGAGCAAGAATTACGGGCATTGGCCCAAAAAGCTCGATCAGAAAGAACTGGTACTGGGCCCACTGTTGGTGCTGGTTCGGGGTCTTTTGCACCTGATATAAACATGATGGATGCCGATGAGCCAACAAGACCTGAACATGAACATAAACATAAACGTGGGCTTGATCGGGACCGAGACCAGCCGAGAGAGACAAAAGAGGAAAGAGAAGAGCGGATTCAGAGAGAGAAAATCCGGGAAGAAAGGCGTAGAGAACGAGAGAGAGAAAGACGGTTGGAAGCTAAAGACGCAGCCATGGGAAAGAAGAGTAAGATCACACGAGACAGGGACCGTGACATTAGTGAAAAGGTGGCTCTGGGTATGGCATCGGCTGGGTCAGCCCGTGGAGGTGAGGTCATGTATGACCAACGGTTATTTAATCAAGAAAAGGGAATGGACTCAGGTTTTGCAACTGATGATCAATACAACGTATACGACAAAGGCTTGTTTACTGCACAACCTACTTTGTCTACATTATACAGGCCAAAGAAGGATGGTGATGATGAGATGTACGGTGGGGCTGATGAGCAACTCGAGAAGATTAAGAAGACAGACCGGTTCAAACCAGATAAGGGTTTTACGGGTGTGGGTGAGAAGAGTGGTCCGAGAGGTGGACCGGTTGAGTTTGAGAGGGATGTGGCTGAAGATGCTGATCCATTTGGTCTGGACCAGTTTTTGACCGAGGTTAAGGGTGGGAAGAAGCCGCTTGATAAGATTGGGAGTGGTGGAACCATGAGAGCGAGCGGTGGTGGGTCACGAGATGGATACGAAGGGTCTGGTCGGACTCGTATTGGGTTTGAAAAGGGGAGATGATTTGACCTGAATTGTTGCCGGAGCTTTTTTTCCATGGGTTCCTTGCACTAAATGTCAAGTATTTTGACTTTGTATCAACCTAATTGTTCCTTTTATTACTCAAAGCTCTTGATGGTAGTTTGTTTTGTTATATTTGTACTCTTTTGTTATTATTAGAGTCTACATTGACGCATAAATGTGATTCATCTAAAAAGTAGAAATACATGAATTCAACCTTTTCAATCCGTTTGTCGCCGAACAAACGCCTCGACTGAGTCGAAATGACGGAGCTGGTAGCAATGATACTCAAACCATATAAAGAACATAAACTAAGGGAGGCTGTCGAAAAGCAAAACTTGTGTTAACAGAACAAGGGTATCAAGATGTATCTTGTTTTTGATTTCCAAATAGTTAAGGGTTCTAAGTTCGGTGATGGATAAAACATGCAGATCTAAAACTAGGATTAATTGATGTGTGAGTTAGTGTTTTAAAAAAAGACGCACAACTGCTCTAGACATGCAAGCTTTTGGTGACACCTTATATGAAATGAATAATTAATTCATCTTGGTCTGTTTTTTCTACTATGCTTTAAAAATAACGATTTTATAATTTGGTTATTTTATTAGAAACTAAATAAAAAATCTTAACTATGTTAGTATATTGGATTGAAGTGTTATAGAATACAGAGTAAATTACACGATGGTTGCTGTGATTTTGTTAAATTTTGGATTTGGTCTTTAAAGTTTTAAAATTGTAAATATAGTCTTTAATTTTATAGTTATTTTCCATCAATGGTCCCTACTCTATTAGTTTAGTTAGTGATGTTAAAATTGTCAAAATACCAATTTTATTTATAGGGATCATCAATTTATTTCTATTTTATTACAATTTTTTTATTATAAATATGTTTATTATTTAATACACAAATAAAAAAATATTTAAAAAATGTTTTCTTTTAAATGTTTGGGTTATAATTTTTTTAAAACCAATATGCAGGTTTTTTAAACCTTTATAAAAATGTCTTCTTTTATAAAGACGTTTAAAACTGAATTGTTTTGAAAAACATGTTTAAAAAACTAAGAATTTGTTTAAAAAATGATGTTTTAAAAAATAAATGGTTTTGAAAAAAAAATTAGAAAACCAAACAGTTTAAAAAATTTTAAACAATCAAAAAGTTTTAGAATGACATAAAAAACAAAAAGTTTAAAAACCTAACATTTTAAAAGACATGTTTTCAAAAAGTTTTTTATTTGTGTATTTAAAAATTATTTTATTAAATAATAATCTTATTAAAAATGAAATTATAAAAATAATATAAAAAATAAAAAATTTTGAAAAACAAAAATAAAAAATTTTCTTAAATAAAAATAATAGTATAGTTTAAAAGGTAAATTAAATAGATGGCTAATGCGAGAAAATGCTAATTTTTAAAATAATTAACATAACGTACGGTTAATCAAATCCAAAATTTCAACATAACCACATGGACCATCCATGTAATTTACTCTAGAATATATAAATCATGACTTCATTTGTTAAAAAATTCTTTTTTAGACTCAAATGATTAAAATGATCAAATCACCGGGACCAAAAATAGTGATATATAGCTGACTTTTGTGTTTCTATCAATTGGTTACATTGCAGCAACACTGAAAGGCAGCGGTTCTCATCCAGACCCCATTTCTTCTCAGTTGGCAACGATTGCTGCCCGATTGGAATCATTTGAGTCACTCGAAGATGTCGCAGCCTTGAAGTCCCAGCGCGAGAAATCCGATTAGTAGAGGAAATCCCTAGTGATATTTTAGTATAAATAAAGCTAGAATCTTGTTTATTTTTCATTGTCTAAATTATCTATTTCCATTGTAATTTGGAGAGTAGCCACTCTCGAATTGGCCAACCATTATCCTATTCTAATAAAATTCCAGCCTATTCAAGTTTATAATTCTAGTTCTTATCAAATTACTTTAGCTTAACTAGTAACCTATAGCCGACTTTTGTGTTTCTATCACTGTCCCTTGTGATCACCGTACCATCCTGAGCGTTTTCGACTTAATCACCAACTAAGTCGGTATTGGATATGCTTTCTACTGATATCCATCCGTCCACCGGAAACATAACGACTTACACATACGTGACTAAATCCACCTTTGCCTGACTTGCTCTCGACCTTAATTTGTGCTGATCTAAACCCGAAAATCAACCGACAATTATCAAAGAAATTAGCTAGTATTGTATTCAAACGATCAATTGGAATATTCAAACAACTTGGCAGTGAAGACTCCAAGAATTCCTTACAAAATATAACTTGTAGGGTCAAATTAGATTAGCATTAACCTCAGTTGTAATCGAATATAGAAAGTGGAATCAATCATTCCTGACATTAATCTGACGGTCCACTGAAATTTAGGCTTAAATCTGAACCAAACAGCTTGAACATTTACTATTTCTAGAAGACCAAGAGAAGGAAATGAAGATACATTATCAAGGTTAGGTTATACAAAAATTTATATAATATGAACAAAAACTTACATAACTGAAGTATTTTTCTCACCTGTTACTCTAGAGAACCCTGAGGAAATGAGTTTCAATCATAGCATTTGAAATAACCAGCCAGTAGACTACCACCTATGTTCTGATCCTCAAGTGTCAATAGTTAAAATTAAAAAAAAAATCCTGCTAAAATGAAATAGGTTAAACAGGTCAAAGTTCAACCAAAACATACTAAAAGTTGTATTATTGGTGAACTAATATATATTCTGGACAAGCGGGTCAAAATTCAACCAAAACTTACTATGGGTCAAAATTTTGGACAAAAGGAGTTTTACCGCTTTGACCCAAAACCAAAAACTACCCATCCTCACCCAAACACATTTTGATCTGTACCCAACCTGCAGTGCCACCTCTACTTGCTAAGATAGAGAATGAACAGAAAATGTACCTTAAGTTACCTTATAACTACACTTGGTGATTTCACATCATCTTGCATCTGTTTATTCGGAAGCGGTCTCTCTATCTTTCTAGATAGAGGAAAGACTTGCCACCATATACCCCTCCCAGACCCTGCTCCTCAGCGGGAGACACTGGGTATGTTTGTTTGTATGTTTGTTTTGCATCTGTTTATTGACAACTGCTTTGTTTTGAATGGCTATGGCACGCTGGGAAAATCTCAAATACTTACGTCTCACTCTTACAGCTGGCCCATTAAATTAAAAAATATCTATCAAGTCATGTCAATCACAAATATGTTTAAAAAGTTAAAAAGGTATAATGAAGTAAAAAGGAAAATTTCATGGATGGATGACACATACCATGAAGCCGCATTACCTAGAGATTCTTGTAGTAAGAAGTCACCTTTTAGTCTCGCTGAGGGATATGTCTTTGTTTTCCACTTTGAGAAACCTTGGCTTGAATGTTGATCAAATTCTTGCAAATGAAACACATAACTGATTTAGTTACAATTATAGAAGCAATTTTAAAAAAAAAATGAAATAATTGTCGGATACCATACCCAAGTTGTGAGAGTGAGCGATTAATATTCTCTGCTTCTTTTATCCGTTCCCCGGCTACTCTGGCCAACTTATGTCTTTCTGATCCAGCAAGGTCAACCAGATTAATTCTGTTTGTTTTGAAGGAACTCAGACCATCATACTATATAGAGTTCAATTTTTTGTTTATTTAGAAATTAGAACACAAGATACTAGGTACAAAGCATCAACAATCTGTTTCATGTATACCACAAAAGTTAACTCTCTTTAACAATGGTTTTATTGTTGTATTACCTTGCATCTTGATTCAATAACACAAACACTAATGTGAAGTGAACTCGACAAGTTAATACTTCTAGCTCCGGTTCACCTATACAATGAGAAACTAACACCAAATAAAATCTTGAAACAAATACCATATCCATTAAAACACCGCCAAAGTATCTCAGTGATATAAAGTATACCTGTACCGCTGGTCCTTCACTCTCTTGACTTTTCTAATTGCTTCCATGTCTTCAGATTATGCATCTGCATATTTTGTTTTTACATTGGAATTTGACATATAAATAACAAAAAGTCTTAAGGTAAAGATGTACTAGTAAATTATCATGTTGAAACCACTGAATGACCAAAATGGTGTAAGATAAAGTAATCAACTTACCAAAATGGTGTACTAATCGTGCCAATGAGCTCTAGAAAACAATAATTTAATCAATATAAAAACCAATATGAAAGAGAGTAAGATAAAGTTCATTTTCAAAGAAATATAACATGTCAAATGAGTAGCTCTTTGATTCTGGTGCACAGTAGTCCAGTAATAATGAAAACTAATATAGCTGCAGAAGGACCAACTACAATTCAAAGAATAGCTGGACAACCTAAGAAAATAGACAGCCTATTGCAACCTCCAAAAAGCAAGGCTTGTTCATCATGATAGAAATATAAAAATTAGATACATAAAAGAATAGTGATAATAACTCAAATTTTACTAAGAACTAATCAAAACTTTAAATTCAAATCATATGAGTTGGAAAAGAGTTCAAAAAATTACAATTAGATATATCTCATACGAGTTGGACAAAGTGTAAAAATATAAGTGGTATTATTGCGTATTTAGTATCAAAGTAACTCTGTTTGTTTTAATTTATGTAGAAACAGAGACATTGTCATTTTAATAAATGTTTTAACACGTTGAATCTTGATATCGAAATGGAAAGTATGGCAGTTCAGGTAATCAAGTAGATTGTTGGCTGCCTATTTTCGTACAAATTATCTTTGAGAAATGCTATATTTCACATCAAAAAGGTAATGTGTACCTACGACTTGAAACCAATAATAAAGTATAAGAACATTAACATACTAGTAAATCAAATATAATTCTAACGTATGTAAAGCTCCAACCAATCATCTAAATAACCACGAAATATAAACCATATAATCAAAGCTACTGTCTTGATCTTACCTGCAAACCGAAGATGGAGTAATCCAATCTGCTCAAGAAATTAGTTATACAAATAGGAAATAATGAACAAATTAGCAAACTGTTTGCTTAGTTATAGGTAGCATTATCCCAAGCAAAAACATAGATAAATTTGATGATAACTATAAAATTTCACAAACAAAAACATGAATGTACTAACCACTTGAGCTGCAAAAGGTGAGATATGCTCTGGTAGTGTGTTGGTGCAATTGCATGTAAATAACATAGTTAATAAATGTTATCAGTTTCATCGTCTGTTGGGATTTTTGGTGATCAGCTTTATGTATCATCTAAGCTCCATTACCCAATTCCTCTTATAAACTTTTGTAAATTAAAACCTTATCCTTCGTGAGGTAGCGTTTAAGGTAAATTTACATATTTATTTAACATAGATATGCTTATTTTTAACAATAATAGTTTATAATAAAATCTGGTAAGTATTTGACAGTATGTGGTATGTACTTATCATGCTGATAACACAATTGGATATAAATACACACCATACATGGCAACCCCTATAAATTCATCCCCGTTACACTTTCTCATATGCTAGTGTGTGTCGATGCTCTTGAACATGGTATATTTCGTAGCATTCCACAGTCTCACAGGTCCTATAAAAAATGAAAAAAAAATCAAATAAGACCGTATTTACCACATAACAAAGATATTTAACATATTTCAATACGTTAAAAACTGAAACTTACTTCCAAAATCTTGAAATGTTAAACACATGTTTTGCGAATTGCGACCAAGATTCATGTCTCATGAGAGCATATTCCACCCAAACACGCTGATCTCCTTGGGTGTGTAGAAGATAACATTTCAAGATCATAAAATACATAATTAAAAACGGATGAACTTTGGCCTTGTTTGTATAACAGAGATGCAAACAGATAATTATACAAATTTAATTTTGTGAAATCTTTATTTCAAAACTTGATAAATGTAGCAATAAACGATGATAAACCAAGATTGAGGAGGAGTCTAAATTCTTGGATATTTGAAGGCAAAATAAGATAATGAACCAAAAGAAAAAACAAAAAAACAACTAAACAAAACTATTTACTGCACAAGAACATGCCCTAATATCAACATCTCACTACAAGGAATAAGCTCATTAGCGGCGACATTTGTCGCCGCTATTGATACCGATATTCGCCGCTATTAGCATGTCGCCGCTAATGAGTCGCCGCTAATGATTCGTCGCTAATGTGGAAAATATCGCCGCTAATGGGTCGCCGCTAATGATGTCGCCGCTAATACCGTTATTTGCGGCGACAATATCGCCGCTATAAAGTTGAAAAAAAAATTCCGGG
>BJCN01281636.1:0-10734 GCA_018326445.1 Flaveria brownii
GGACTTAATTGTGACAGATTTTAAACCACAGTGGTTAAACCGAGCGTTTTTAAACTATTGGATGAAAATGGTTATAACCACCAAACCACAGGGACGAAAAGCGTAATTTACTCTAAATGTATATATATTTGTTTTAAGATATTTTAGTAAAAAATAAAAGTCAAATTGATTATTTTTATAATTTTTGTATTTATTATGAGAGAGATACGGGAAAATGATTTTTCGGATATGCTAAAATGATGACACGTGTCATTTGATATGCTAGAATAATGACACGTGTCATTTGATATGCTAGAATAATGACACGTGTCAAAAGAAAACCTTCTTTTATTATATGTTATAGACTAGAATGGAGATAACAACATAAACTTATTAAGATTAAAACATAATTTAATGTGGTTTTTTAATGACGGTAGACCATCCAAAACGTTTACAAAGTGAAGTTTTAAATCTTACCGCTAGGTCATCTGATGGTAACATTACACTTGGTTTATATAATTCTTGTACTTGTGTGATATCCTTTTACATTTGCGACTAATTTGTGACCAATCAGTTTTCAGTTTTGCAATTAAAACGTGACGAGCTTGTTTTGCGACCAACTAGCGCCCGTCATCTTTTTCTGCTGATTTGCGACTGGTTTGCCATCGACACATAACCGTTGCAAATCTTGTGGCCATTTTGTTACCGAATTGATCGTGGTCACTAATATCCCGACTGGAATGAGCTCGAATCAAAATTTCGTCGCAATTGCTCAAGTTTTATACTACCAAACAATAAATTTGTTAAGCCAATTTTGAGAATAAATCTGACAAGTTTATAATTAAACAATGTCTAACACTATATAACCTCGTTTGAGTATTCGATCATTTGTCATAATCGAAATATAGAATCATCAAACATGTTTTTAATTAGATAAACTGTAGAATTCCATAGAATCTTCACGGCGGTTTTACCAAATAATTAAGATCTTACATTTTGTCTTCAAGCTTCAGTTAAACACTCTTTGTCTTCATCCTCTACACTAATTCACATAATGTTATTTCAAGAAATCATCAATGGCTATCATACAGTATATATACAATCTCTCATTCATCTTCATATTAATCAACGATGAAGTTTGGTAAAGAATTTGCGTCACAAATGGTGCCCGAATGGCAATCAGCATACATGAACTACAACCACCTCAAGATTCTCATCAAAGAAATCTTGATTTTCCGACGACTTCAGCAACAAGAATCAACGTCGTCGTATCAGGCGAGCCAACCTCTACCCTCGAAAGGGTTGTCGCGTAAACGAAAGGTGTCGCTAAACCGAGCCTTTGGTGGGCTGTCGAATCGACATTCGGTCCATGAAGATGAAGGGGATGAAGTGGTTCTTGTAAGTGCAATGCAGGAGTCGTCCCAGGAGGACGACTACCGCAGTGTTTTCCTCCGGTCGTCGGAGGATGCAGGCGAGTCGGAACTCGCCTTCTTTAAACGACTCGATGAGGAGTTTAATAAGGTGATAAGTTTTTACAGATCGAAGGTTGGTGAGATGGTGAATGAAGCGGACGAGTTGAGTAAGCAAATGAACACTCTCATCGCGCTTCGAATCAAAGTTGAAGATCCGGATTATTGTGGCTCATCGCGTATGTTTTCATCGCGGTTCTCAGGTATTAACGACGAAATAGCGACGGAGTTTATCTTTTTAGCGACTAATGTTTGGTTTTTGTGACGATGTTGTATGATGAGTTTTGTTTATTGGCATTAGATGTGGTTCAAGAAAGTAAGATGCGTGGGGAACTGGAAATGGTTTCTTCGGATATTTTGAATCATGTAAAGATCAATGTGGAAACCCCTATGGCGTCGCTAAAAACCCCATGGAGTCGATCGAAGATGGGCTTATCGTTCAACAAAAAGGAAACCAGAGATGCAGAACGAAAGTTGAAGCAGGCGTTTATCGAGTTTTACCAAAAGCTTCGCCAACTGAAAAGCTACGCGTATGTATTTACCGCTTTGTGACCGTTTTCCAGCATTGCGACGAGCTATTCAGTCGCAATCAAGTTGTTCTAGCGATAATTCGATACTAGCGACAAAACTCACTGTTTATGTTTATCAATGTGTCTTCATACAGATTTTTGAATCAATTGGCTTTCTCCAAGATCATGAAGAAGTATGATAAGGTATACATTTTTTGTTTGTTGAAGGTAATTCTACTTGTATATATCACATGGCTTGTACATCTGACGCTTATAATCTGTCGATACAGTGTACGTCTAGAAGTGCATCAAAAGCTTATTTAGAGATGGTTGAGAAATCTTATTTGAACAAATCTAATGAGGTATCTATTTCTTTCTGATTCTTCACCGATATATTGAGAACCACAAGAACCGTATAATGTATATATGCCTATTGCTTTGATTTTAATTATCTTTTATGAATTACGTACAAGTGTTTTATGTGGTTTTAATGTTTCTCAATATATTACTGGTCTTAAAACGTACTCGTCTAAATATATAAGTCGTGTTTCGGGTGATCCTAGGTCGCTAAGCTTCTGGAGAGTGTTGAAGCTGTTTTCATCGAACACTTTTGCAACGGGAATCGCAGTCTAGGGTTGAAAACTTTGCGACAGAAACCTAAAACCGACAGGCATAGAGTTACATTTTTCACTGGTATGTTGTCGACAATATTACATTTAGGCGAAAAATCTAGTATATCCCTGTCGTAAAAACTGTCACTAATACATTTACGAGACCAAGAATAACCTGTCTTTAGTGACAAAGGTATTTTATTGGTCACGAACTGAAAAGTTTCCCTACTTTTGAGCTTTTGTGACGCCTTTCTATTAGAGTCAGTAAAAAATCTTAATTTTTCTTTTACATACACTTTCTTTAGAGTGTGGATAAGAGGTATTATTGATGTGACAAGTTAAAGTAAAAATACAATGATAAATTGCTATAATTGTCACCATAACGTCAACCGTCGAGAATTAGGACCAATACTTCTGTTATTCGAAGTTGTGTGCTGCTTCGGGGTCGCTAAATGTCATCCACAGCTAATACAAGCACTTAAACGTGATTATAACTCACTAACGCTTATCTCGGTGCAGGTTGCTTCCTTGGATTATCGATAGCACTTGTCGTCGCAATAAGCCTAATGATACATGTTAGAAAACTTCTCAACAGCAAAGGTCGCGATCAATACATGACTAACGTGTTCCCCTTATATAGCGTGTTCGGATACCTCGTGTTACATTTGGTAGTGTACGCTGGAAACATATACTTTTGGAAGCGTTATCGCATAAATTACGCCTTTATTTTTGGGTTTAAAGCGAACACAGAATTGGGTTATCGCGAGATACTTCTCGTCGCTTCGGGTCTATCAGTACTCACTCTTGCAGCTGCTCTTTCAAATCTTGAAATGGATATAGATAAACAAGTTAAAAGATCCAGAACTCTTACTGAACTACTTCCTCTTTGTTTGGTCATTGTAAGCATTCTTTCTTTTGCACTATAATTACACTTCTTTTGATGGAAAACTTGTACTGATTAGTTGTAACTTGTGCTTTGTAGGTTGTACTTTTGGTCGCAATCTGTCCGGTTGACATCATCTATCGCGCAAATCGCTTCTTTCTGATTACATGTATTTGGCATTGTATTTGTGTTCCTCTCTATAAGGTTACTCTGCCTGATTTCTTCTTGGCTGATCAGCTAACTAGTCAGGTAAGATTCAAGATGTTACACTATTAGCGACGGCTTCATGCTTGTCGCAAATTACTGATTTCTTCTGTCTTGTTTATAGGTTCAATTATTTAGGAATTTGGAGTTCTATATATGCTACTATGGTTGGGGAAACTACAAGAAGAGGGATTCCATCAAGTGTCGAGGAAGTAGCATTTACGACAACATTTCGTTAGCCATCGCTATAATCCCGTATTATATTCGATGTTTACAGGTATTATACCCGACACACATACAATCTAATCATATGGTCACACTTCTGACAGATTTTAATTCGTTAGTAATGCTAACATTTACGTTCTTTTAGTGCGCACGACGTCTATTTGATGGAGAAGACTCGAGTCAAGCTGTGAACGGGGTCAAGTACTTGTCGACAATCGCAGCTGTTATCGCGAGAACATTTTATGTTCAAAAGAAAGGATTGACGTTAAAACTCGTCGCTATATTCACTTCAATCGTCGCTACTGTTTACAACACATATTGGGATTTGGTTTGCGATTGGGGGCTTCTACGAAAAAACTCTGAGAACCCATGGTTAAGAGACAAGCTCCTTTTGCCACATAGATGGATCTACTTTTTAGCGATGGTATTTAACATTCGCGACGCTAATCTGTTAGTGAACGAAACAATTAGCGACACTTAATTATCTTTTGTGACTTGTTTTTGTAGGTAGTGAATGTGATACTAAGATTGGCTTGGATGCAAACAGTGTTCGATTTTCATGAAGCTCCGTTCCTCCATCGAACGGCGCTAGTCGCTTTGATCTCCAGTTTGGAGATCATTCGACGTGGTATATGGAACTTTTTCAGGTTAGTGTTCAATACAAAACAATCAAGTATCACCGATGAATCAATCTGTCGGTAAAGACATATACCAATAGAACTTCGCCAGTATACTCCGTTAGAAATAAGGTTGTGCATAATTTGATTTGCACCACATTACCGATGAATTTATTTGACAAATTGGATTTTAATAATCAAAATCATTACACATCAATTTGATCGGTAACATTTCTCACTTTCACTTTTGTTATCTACAACAGTCCAGTATAATAATTATCACATATTTACACTTAAATTGTACTTGATTTCACTTACAATCTATATATAATACTAAAAGAGGAACTTGGGGGACACTTGTTATATTTCTAGGCCCCCTAAGTTTGTTTTTCCCGTCTCTCTCGACTCTTAAATATTTACCTAAATTAAAGATTAAATAATTTTAATTCTTTTTAAGATTAAAAATATTTCTTAATAAATTAAGAAAAGATGTCTTTTTATTAAGTTATATCTAGAAAACAATTTTTTACAAAATAAAAGTTTTCTAAAACATTAAACATTTTTAAAAATAAAATCTTTATAAACTAAAAATAATTAAAATTAGAAGTTATAATAAGAAACTTTTAAAAATGATATATTTAATACCGGTTGTTTGAAAAATATTATTAAATTTTTTTGAAAACAAAAATTAAAATTATTACTTATAATTATTACTCATATGCAATTTTAATCATATCTTATTTTAAAATGTCATTTTATACTTCATAAACATTCATCATAATTAATATATTATTTTTTAACTCGTATAATACACGGGTTTACTGAAATTAGTATTATATAAATAACAATCAACAACTAATCAATTTTATTTTTTCAACCCGTGTAATACATTTATTTTTATTTATGTTTGTGTGTTATTTTAATAATCAACTCTACACCTCCCGTGTAATACACGGGTAACTAAAGCTAGTAACAACTATAAACAGAATGAAGTAATATAGAAGTGAAATAGAGCGGAAATAGATGCAAACCGAGTGTAAATCTATGATAATTATGCGATTGGGACTGTCACCGGTAATAAAAATAAAAGTTAGGATTATCACATACCAAATTAATAACATATATTATTATCGGCCCATAAGTAAATGTTAGCATTTACGACAACATTTCTATCTGATTCTACGACGACAATCAAAATTATTCTTTTTTAATTCAATGGGATCGATCCGTTAGTAAAATTCCAGATAAAGAATGAAAAATTGCTTTTTTTCTGAAAAAAATTTCTTGAGTTTCATACTTTCATCAGTAAATTCTCCGGAGACAAAAACAATTTATTTATTTTTTCTTTAATCTTGCTATATCCGTCAAATCACGGACGGATTTTTTTCGTCGTTGAATTCTCATTGATGATAAGCAATACTAGTAGCGGTTTAATTAGCGACAAAACTCGAACTCTTTTGTGACGCTTTGTTATTGGTTCTAAAAATTGTATGAAAAATGCAGGTTGGAGAATGAGCATCTAAACAACGTCGGAAAATATCGAGCTTTCAAGTCTATGCCATTGCCTTTTAGCTACGAGAACGACAAGCATCTATAATGTGGTTCTGAATTGAGCTTATGGTTGTTTGATCTGTTAAGATTTCAATAATCCCCCTAATCACTTTTTTAATCATCATTTAGTGGACACTTAGTAATAATTAATCCACTTATAGGAGTCTACATTATGTAGTTTTTTGTACCAGATGTTCATTAAGTGGATGATCGATACGCTAATTTAAAGGAATTAGTATTTCATGTAGTTTGATAATAGCCATTGTAATTATGAGTACGATGATAGTCTTTTTTTGTCGTTATAAAATATTCGAGTAGTTTGAATTCTAACCTAATTACTTTGAAATAGTATTTTTGTTACATTTTGAAGTATAGTTGAGGGGCGCCTAAAAGGCTAAAACTATGTTACCATCAAAGAAGTCAATAAAAATAGACATTTATATTTGGAAGATGATATGCTACAAAGGGTATATTTACTAAAAAGGCTGAGAAGTAATTCTAGCAATTGAATCAACTCATTAAAATAGATCAATGGTTCGAAAAAACGCGGTGGTAAACTTGTAAATAAGTGGAAATCTTCTAATAGGTGGAGGGGCAAAAAGGTAATTTGAGACAAGAAACCGTCATTACCCCTTCCATCATCTCGTTTCAATTCCATAACGTAAAGACGAAATCCATCTTCGACGAAAACCTCAACCGTAACCATGGATTCAGATCAACCAGCATTACCGACGAAAACTTCTTAACCGTCCATTGAACGTTCCGTAACCTCAAAAACAACAAGCATTAACTGAGAAACACTTCGCATAACTCCAATTGAAGAACAAGCACCAATTGGTAAAACCTAATTAAGCATTATTGTGTCAAATATAACTGTGCATTGTGTCATGATTGGGGGGTTCAACTAAACATGATTTTGTCGAATCTATCTTTGTACTTCGTAGTGTGAATGAAAACTTTTAATGTGTCTTTGGAGAGGTTCATTGTGTCATGGTTGGGGGTTCATTGTGTCATGATTGTGGGTTTCAACCGAGCATGATTGTGTCAAATCTATCTTGTGCTTGGTAGGTGTTAATGAAAACTGCTTATGTGTCTTTGGAGAGGTTCGTTGTGTCATGGTTGGGGGTTCATTGTGTCATGTTGGCATGTTATATTTTGCTATATGTTGGCATGTTGTTATTTGTTGCTAGATGTTGCTTTACATTACACAATAAATATGAGCATAATGCATCATAATAATCTAATAACTTGTTTTTCTCATCAAAATCAAACGTAAACAAAACTCTTTAAATATGACACAACGAGTCTTATGATACAATGAGTCTTATGACACAATGACTATTATGACACAATGACTATAATAACACAATGAAAATAGGACACAATGAATCTTATAACAGAATGAATCTTATGAAAGAATGAATCTTATGAAAGAATGAATCTTATGACACAATCACTATTCTTGAATTGACATAGAATCAACTATTAAGCTGCTTGAAGCTTGTTTATCCTTAATACTCTTTTAGAACCTGGGGATACACGTTGTTCGCCAACATCTTTGTGAGTTTCAGCATCTATATGAATAAAAACTGCATGTCATAAAAAGACACAATAGCATATAAGACACAATGTGATCAGTTAATATCATACAAAAACACAATATAAAAGACACAATCAGTCTAATTAATATCATATAAGAAACACAACAGTATAAAAAAGACACAACATATATAGATGCACCTAATATTTATAAAATATGTTCAATAACATATTGATAATGTTTACAGTAATCTATCAGTATAGACACAATGACTGTTTTATCCAGACACAATGACGAAAAAAAAACACAATGATGAACAAAAATACACAATGATGATACCTAAGACAATGATGATGTCAATCGATAACAAAATTCATAGTAATCTAACAGTATAGACACAATGATAATTCAAAAGACACAATGACGGTGCGAAACGATAACATACTATTTCAATTGACAGTATATAATCGTCCTCATAGATATACGTACCAAACGAATCTTCAATAGTCAACATCGGCGAACAGAAATCAACTATCTTCAACAGAAACAACATAAATCAATGAACTCCTTCGGAAAAAACAGAAATCAACAATCTTCAACAGCTGAATTCGATCGTTTGAATCTTCACCGATTGAATTGATGTAAGCTGAGAATCTTCAACCGTTTGAATCGATCAATAGAGAAGTTACTGTTGATGTCGTACAGAAAAAGTCGATATATATATCTCCACCTTCATCTCAATAAAGTAGACTTCCTAAAATACCACTCCTTTTATTTTTAAAAATATGTCACATGTCATTCTCCGATTGCTTCTCACACTTTTTACATAATATTAACTTTGTATTTGAATCAAACTCTTTATATTTTATAAAGATATATTTTATAGGAAACAATCTTTAAAAAAGCCTATATATGTTACCATAGAAATAAACTTGAACGAAGATATGAATACAGTTATCATAAATATAAACTTTATTAAAAACCTGATCAATACAATTATCATAGAAATAAATTAGAGGATTACCTTATTACAGAGATAGTCTTGCGGTTTCTTTTGTATGATTATTGAAGTCATTAAAGTTTTTTTAATGTATGAAGCTAGTAAATTTCTGCTGTAAAAAATATTTATCATAATATTAAACTTATTCATACAAAAGTAGCCTCCTTAATTAAAATTTAAAGCCCAACGATATAAATGGCAACATGTTTTTTTTTTACGTCGATGGCACCTACGGAATTATTGTTAAAGTATGTGTCATCACTTTTTACTGGTCCCTTCCTTTAAGGAATTTAAAACAATGAAATCACCCGATAAGCACGAACCGTGAAATCAATCTATAATCAAATAGTTAGTAGCAGTTCGTTTTAAATTTTAGAGAGCTGGTTTGGTTTGCGACAATGAAGATCAGTATCAGTGGTTTGGATAGTTAACAGACCATGAATACCCATAATATTTACATGTATAAAAATTGGCAAAAAAGATGTATAAAAATTTAAATAGTTTTATAGTGTTTGTAGTATTTGTTCTTTCATACTGTAATAATCAAAGTGTGCACTGATGTAGCCATTTATAGTGTACACTGATGTAGCTATTTATAGTGTACACTGATGGTGTACGATCAATATATGTAAAATTACAGTCATGTACATTGGAAAAGTGAATTTTTTTAAAAAATAGTGCTTTTTTAGAGGGGATGTGACATGGGGTCAAATCTTGTTGGGAGGTGATCTTAAGGTACCCGCCCTAGTAGGGACGGGTTCTTCACTTGACTGATTGCCCCTACGTTTGACCATGTGATTGTGTACGTGATTGTGTGATGTTGATGGCCAAGAGAACTCACCCTTTCCAAGGACGGGTTCTCTTCAAAAATCTCAACCACAAACTTAACCTACTTTCCTAACCGTACACAAACATAATTCATATAAATCACGCGAGTTCGATATTTGATATTTACATTTTCATATTCAATCCCAATATTTGATATTTGATATTCACATTTTCATATTCAATCCCAATATTTGATATTTGATATTCACATTTTCATATTCTCTCTAAAAAAACTTAGTCATTATCATGTCTCGGCCTTATTTTTTACAAATATATTGAGGAGGTAATATTTTATTTGAAAATGGAAATATCATATGTGATGTTTCTACTAGAAGTTCAACCATTATTCTTTGTAATAGAGTGTCATACGAATAATTTATTGATTTAATTTATATTCATCTTCATGTTTAAAAATAGTACTATAATTTGAAACTCAAATTATATTACTTATATGGTAGTTTCTCTCAAAGCTCTGAAATTTTCAATGACTCAAGTCTAGAAGTCTTGTATTATTTGGGAGAAAATATTAAAAATTTCCGAGGAAATGTTTACGTTATCATTGAGCTGTAAATGTCTGTACAACAATCCAATTATATGGATCTAGTACGCGGTTTCTCTATATCAGAAACACCCGATCCGTCAAGCAATTCTCATCATCAAGACAATGTAAGATCACATGATTATGAAGTCGGTCCGTCAACGAATTCTCATTATCAAGTCGATGATGATAACAGAGGTTTTGATAAGTCAAATGATGGTACTTCAGATAAACAGTGAAGATACTGAACTTATTTCATCACAAGAAGAATCCAGTGATGATGACAATAACAACTATGGAGTTTCAAACAATTATAATTCTGGTGTTAATCAAGGATCTTACGGGGAGGTGAACTATTATGAAGATCCTCAGGAGTTACGAGATTATGAAGCTGCTGATTTTGACGATGAAGACCATATGGATATATGGAATAAAGAGAAAAGAAATCCGTGTTGGCATGTACTTTAAATCGAAAGATGAAGTGATGCATGTGGTGCGGTTATGGAATCTTGCACGTAACAGAGAGACTGTAGTAGTTGAAAGTAAACGTACAAGATAGAGAGCAAATTGCTACAGTACTATCCCTAATTACAACAATAATCTTCATAATTTTCCTCCATGTACATGATATGTTTATGATTCCAAGAACCATGATCATCACATGTGGAGAATTTCAAGATGGGTGAATGCACACAACTACTTTGGTACTGTTGTTGGTAACAACAATAGAAGTTTCAAATGTCAAGATATTGTTACCCGTATCATCCATTTTATTCGTCA
>BJCN01281640.1:0-10369 GCA_018326445.1 Flaveria brownii
TTACATTAACTGGACTAACTAACTAATCTATTTTACATTAACAACCTGTAACTGCCAGATAAGAATATGAGCAAACACGTCACTCCTTTGAGCAGCTCTAAGCAAGTACCCTTCAATCAACATCTGCAAATTCAGGTCGTAGTCATTTATGTAAAATTGTGTTAAACAAAGAGTCACTGTCATGCAGTCAATGGTCATTTTGGTCAGCCATACCCACCTCATCATCGTACCTCAAAGCTTGAATGAGTTGGGGCATGAAAAAGGTTACTTTGGAGGGAGGGTAAGACTCCAATACCCTCAAAATATAAGCCATAACACGTGGGTGGCCCTTATATGCTGGAGTAAAAAACTCTAGAGCTTGTGTAATTGAACAAGCAGCCCAATATGGTAATTGTTGCAAAAGGGGAGAATTTTCATCAACTGCCTTGGGGGTAACAAAATATGGTAAAGCTTCAGGTATGTCACGGATCTCCAGGATATGCCACTGTGACAGAGTAAGAATGTAACTATAAGACAAAGTGAATAATGTTTTACATACTAAACATTAACAGACATAGGTGACCTGAACCAACTGTGCAATTTCTGCCTTTATATAAGGATTTGTTGGAAATCTAGCACCTAAAGAGAAAGCAATCCGAGGATCAACAGCAAATGCAGTTCTTGCGTACTCAACCCATTTCTCTGAGCTAATTCTCGACCTAGAATTCGTGCTTTCTCTACGACCAATGAGAACAAGTAGTAAATGATCAATAAAATATGAAAAGAACAACATTTTACAAAACTGATGTTCGTGAATTTACTTGGAGTTAACAGGTTGTGCCCAAACGTCAAGCCTATCAGCTTCATGCTGGCATAACATTAAAAGTAACTGTTTCCTCTTCTCTCGATCAATAGCATAATTCTCCAATTGTCCCCAAACAGGATGAGACTGATCCTTCTAAGTAGATTGGTAGATTAGTATTAAAAGTAAAAACAACTTTCGTATGAAATATATCACTATCTTACCATATGAAACAAAGAGTTTCCACTTTCCCCACTTCTTGGATCATTTTGCTGATTTTGGAGAAACTGGACAAAGGAAGACACAGACTGAGCTTCACTTTGTGCAAAATTCCCCTGATTAGCTTCAAACCATTCAGGTTCTTGGGAAAACCAGCATAGTGAGGCCCTGCAGTATTCCAGTGAAGTCAAAAATTACCAGTTAATATGAAAAAAATCATCAATAAAATATTGAATTTAATATTTTAATACCGATAGATCCCATCTTCCAGTAGCTGAAGTCCTAATCTAACTTTTTGTAAGCTCCCACGATATTGGCATGAACAGAATTTAAGTCCAAACAGCATGACTGTGAAAAAAGTACCAGTAGCGGCTGGGTGGCGTGAAAATCTCCATGGAAGTTTTGTAGTTGCCTGTAACATCCTTCCAAGAAGCAATAGTTGTACTATACTATCATGTTGTACAACCTGTCAAAGCATCACACATCAGATAAAAAACAATAGGTAAATCAAGTTGCAGTTTGTAGTATGATAACAATACCAGTGAAAGGTAATATTATCATATGATTAAGGTCAGGTATTGATGATCACACAATTTGAACTATACAGAACTTTACTAAAACTAAAACTAGGAACTTATTTTCACATTTTGATCTAAAAGAACAAGTCATTGTGTGGTGAATAACTATAATTTAACCAAAAAGGATGTGAATATCATGTTTTAATTTATATATCTCGGTGATAGGTGGGTGAAGTTCGACATATACATCAGTTGATTGAATAAAATATATTTCTATCTCGGCTGTGTGTAATGTAATTAAAAAGTATGACATGCATTTTCTCTGTTTGTTTCCATTTCTCCTGCATACTGTACAAGATTCCAATTATGAGTCTGAAACCATAAAAGAAAATAAATCGCATGCAGTGTACTAAAGTTTCAAAAAAGCTAAAAGAAGAATTTTCACCTCGAAACGATCAATGAAAAATCCAATCCATAGCTTATGTGCTTGAATTTGTTGAACAGGGTCCTTTTCAGGGGGTGGTTGTGGTTCACCAGGTGAAAGGTGGGGCCTTAACTTAGCAGCAGGTCCTGAATACCTCGTGTCAGATGCAAAGAGACCTCGTTTTGTATCAATGGTCCATAACCATGCATCAACAAGCTCTGCAAGGACTACAGGGCCCAGTTGAGGTGCAGCTGAAACTAACCATGTCCAGATGAATATACCAGTTTCCATTGCATCAATTGTAGAAATGTAAGCAGGACACCAGCAAAGAAGCCGCAAAAGTTGGGAAAAGCTCTCTACATTCGTTTTTGAATCTGAATCCTGAAAATTCTCATGCCATAAATTCTTCGGCAAAGGATGGGTCAATGTTGTTACTTTATCTCAAATGGGTGTCACCTATTTGATGCAACCTCCTAAATTGTTTTACTTAAAGGTTTAAATTAAGGTAATTGTCAAAAAAAAACTGTGGACTTTTAAATGAGCTTGCATACAAGTGCCTATACTTTTTTTTACGTTAGTAACCCCTTGACTATTAAAAAAAAGGTAAAAAGACTCTAGATTAATTTTTGTAAGTCATTCTTTTGCATGATTAGATAAGATCCTTTTGACTTTTTACACATAACATAAATACTTATAGTATTGTAAAATTAAGTCCCTAAATCTTAGAGAGGACCTTTCGTTCAGCTTTAGAAGTCAAGAAAAATAATCAAGTAAAAAATAAAGTCCAAGATCAAGTAAAAAATAAAGTCCAAGGTTTTATGTGTTCTGTTCAGAAAAAGTCCCTCAGGTTGTTGCAACAATTGGCTTTTAGATTATAGCTGTAATTATACAAATTCTGAATCATTACTAACATATTTATCATCTATAAAAAAAATAGATAAAAAAGTGGTTGCAGGTCAACCCAACCTGTTTCGACCTATATGGCTATACTAAATATGCATGTTTTAATCCCAATCCATTTTGAATTTGGACCTATGACCCAAACCAACAGACCCACCCATCTTACCACCTCGGTGTATCACATTGGATTTCAAAATATGCTTGAATATTTACCAGAGTTGATAGAACCAGTGCAGCCGCCTGAGAACAAGTTTCTCTGAACGAAGACTTATCCACATCACCACCCTTCTCTGCACTGAAAACAAACTTTTGAAGAAGACGAACAAACTTATTAAGTAATATCGATCCAAAAGATTCTTTTTTGGGCTGTGGTGGTTGAGGAAAAGCTCCAGATATCAATCTTGAAAAACTACTCGGGCCAGGACCAGAGCCCGGTCCAGGAGGCGATGTAGCTTCAAAATCATCATCTGCTTTCTCCATATTTTCATACAATCTTGTCATGCCAGCAATTTCTCCAGAATGATTACACTTCACTGTTGCACTAACAATAGCTGTGCTAAGAACTTCAAGATTAAAAGCCTCCGTTAGTTTGAGATTTCCCCCTGAAGATGCAGCTGCTGCTGCCATAACTGCAGGGATATTTGCTGTTTTTGTACCACTCCAGCAATCGCTTTTGCCCGGGCCGATCCGTATTTCAGATAAAAGTGAGACAACATCTGTTGTAGGCTGGGCCTTTTGCCACATGTTTGCTTTACAAAGTTTTTCCTGAAGTAAACAAAAAATTTGAATAAGTTTTCCTACTGGAAAATAAGAATTCCTTTTCTGGGTGCTGTGCAATTACCTGAAGAAGGCCCTGGCTAGTGCATGGTGCATGTGAAAGTGAAATAATAATCCATTCGCGCACAATTTTTTGGTATAAAGATCGAACAGAAGATATCCAAGCAGGATCACTAACAATAGCTGAAGGTGGGTCATTATGCACAGAGAACAGAAGAAAATCCAGACAAGATGAATTCCACAAGATCTGGACATGTTACACAAATAGTGAAAAAAACAGAGAAATTATCAAGTTAAATTGTTTTCTTTAGTTAAAATTTTAAAGCAAGTATTATACCTGTGGAAATCTATCCCTGAGTTGAGATAAGAGTTTAACAGAGACTTCTCGAACATGTTCATCTCTCTGAGACAAACTCTTTATGAGAAAACATGCATGGACAGCAAGAGTAGACTCTCTAACATCCATCGGATACCCCGTTTCAAATACTTGATCCTCCTGCACCCGTGATTATGAATACTTAAGTTTACATAGCATGGATAAAAAATCTAAAAATATATATAAGCTTAGAATAAAACAACAGTTATTAAGTACAATCGGATTATCATCTCAGGCTTAAAGTTTGATAAGTAGGTAACTCGATATGTGAGTTATTTTGAATCAGAAGACAGGCAGTTATATTAAGTGCTTAATTCCAGGATAAAAATTAGTTACGAATTCTAAGAACTTGTAACCACGTGCGTTTAAAAGCTTGTGCTTGTAATATATTTCACAATTGTAGTATATGCTAGCTATTACATATATATTATAGGTTTGGATTGTGAATTTGGTTCCGTGTTCTCCAAGTCTGTCCAAAGGCTCATGGTATAAACCCAACTACGTGGTAAAAAAACCATCACTGCAGCTAATATTACCAAACTCTAGCATCCCAACTAAGCTGCCACTGCTGACACCTGCTGGCGCCAATTGCTGCTAGTAGCCTGCCACTGCCTGCAATCACCTGTGGCCCGCTGACTAGCTACGAGAGACATGGACTTTATCAGTTTCACATATCCACACTACCAGTTGGAATTTATGTGACAACTTTTTCAAATTTGAAGTTTACGGAAAAGAAAGGTAAGGGATAGAAAAGAGAAGGAAAGAAAAACTAATCAGTATATTTGTGTTCTCGGGCTGGAAAGAAAATGAGAGAGAGAGAGAGAGAGAGAGAAAGGGAATGAAAGAAAATAATTTTGTATTCTTGAATTTAGAAAAGAAAGTTTTAGAGTTTCTTTAGTAGTTTACAGTTTTACTGTTGTGTGCCCTTATAGTGTATTATTTAGTAGTTTTTAGAGTTTTAAAAGGTGAAGGGCTGAAGGCATATTGGTCATTTATAATGTCCTATTGAAGTTTTCCACCATTTCCTTTCTCTTACCTTCTTTTCCTTAAAAAAAAAGTCAAGCTAGTATTTTCCATGACTCCTTCCTGTTACTTCACTTCCAAAATAAAACTAGAGAAGACAGTGAATAAACTAGATAACATATTACTTTTTAGTATACAAAATTTAAGTACACAAATTGGAATATTGTTCATGTTTTTCAGATTTTCCATATTTGTAGCCAGGCATGCAGGTGCGGGTCTATGACTTTGGAAGAAAAAAAAGGGATTTAGGCCCTGAAAACATGGAAGGCTTCAAAAAAAAATTTACACATTGATATTGGGTTGGGAGCCTCTTTGGCACCACTTTCTTCCCTAGCCGGGGGTGGTTGTTTTATTTCTTCCGTTATTAATAACGTGGGGTGACAAAAAAACTTAAAATGATTAGTTTACATTTTTTTTCTTAATCACCAATGTGAAATAACAAATTATAAATTTACTAGAAGAAAGTAATTAGGAAAAATTTTATGAGAAGGCCTGAAATATAGTTTAATCTGGGGCCCTGAAATAGGTTGAGCCACCCCACACGCATTATCAACATTTGTGCCCCAACTTGAAGAGTGTTGGTTATGCTAGGCTCCGTTAGGGTACTCTAATCATGTAAGATATAGAGTTACGATAGCATTTCTGTTCCATATTCTCCAATTGGGCGTAAAGGCCCGTGTATTTTATTGTGTATATAGTTTCTTATTCCACGATAGAGAAAAGAATAAATATAAATTCTGATTACAAAAGAATGTACAAGTTTTACACATGATAAGCAAGTCACTATTCATCAAGGCACTATTGTTCTTAAAATTGAAATTTAGCTCTAGATTTATTGTAAGAAGACTTGTAGATTCTAGGTAGGAAACCTTAACTTTTTCAGGGGCCAATGGGCAAGTACTATTATGTTCTAACTTGTTAAATGTGGGCAAATTTTAGTGGGATGATTAGTAATCAACTTTCACCATTCCTCCACTTAAGTCACTCTATATTCTTCTAAGATGCTTAACCACTCACGTTTAAATTTTGTTTCAATGGTGTGACTTTTGCTTGAAACTTGACCTGTAACATCTAACGATTTATATATGCTGATGTGGCACCCAATTGTGTAAAATAGTTGAAATGGCATCCAGTTGTACAGAAATGATGATGTAGATGCCCATTGGGTAAAATAATTGATGGGATGCTACTTCCGCTATTTAGTTTTCACATTCGGAATGCAAAGAACACGTCAACATTTTTCCAATATATCAGTTTGCAATTCATATATATAAAAAAATACAACGTCAAAATGAAATATTGAAACTTGAGTGTTTAAAGCTCTTAAAAAGATTTTCAGGTGATCTAAGTGTGACAATAGTGAAACTTGATTGCTATCTAGTGATATTGTTTTGGTATGATATTATTTATAGAATGAACTTTGTCTTGATCAGACAAGTAATCAACAGTAATGCTGAATATAAAAGAATTACCAGCCACGACAATGCTGTCTCAAAAGCACGGTGAACAACGGCCATTAAGCATTGAAAGACAGCAGGCATGAGATTTGGACTTTTTAGATACTCAAAAGCACAGCTGAAAGCACTCCTAGAAGCTGCAGAATTGGGACTGCAATTAAGGAGCCCACCATTGCTGCTAAACCTTATGATTTCCAGAAAAGCAACTGCAAGAAGATAAGTTGCCTTCACTCCTGAAAAAATTGAGCAACAAATTAGACTATCTTGTACCAGATAGTTCATATTTGCAAGCAAGACAAAGAAAATAGATAATTATATAGTGACTATAATTAACTTCCAAGTTCTGTACCTGAAATTGTGCTCATAGCCCAAACCTCAACACGCCCTCCTAAAGCAGCAGAAAGTGCTGCTCTTTGGCTTGCAGCAGCTTTTTCGTTTCCGCTTCCTCTACGACTACCAGGATTATGAAGGGCATTAAGTTCCAACTCATCTTCAAGCCATTTTACTGAGCTAACCACCTATAAAGCAGAACCAGGGTGAACAAATAAAATATAATCTTTAGGTCAACTTAGTACTGAGTAACATCATTTAATGATGCCATTTAATGACAACTTACCAGGGGTGGGGTCCCTTGAGAAATATGCTTTACAGCAGAACACCAGTGAGGATTCCACATGTATGGTCCATTCACAGCTTGAATAGAAGCTGCAGTTGTACTTCCTGCGTTACTGGATGTTGTAGAATTTGACTTCAGAGATTCTAGCACCGGAGGTGCTAAACCAAAAAGAGCAATGTAGAACCATAGATTTCGAAATAACTTTAGAAGTGAAGGTTCAACATCCCCCGTTGGGTCAAAATCAGAACAAATTTCAGCCACAGCTGGAAGTAAAGGCCCCATGAAATCAGCTCCACAACTGCAAATTGCCAAAAAAATATAAATAAACGAAATGCTTTATGCTAACTTCATAATGATATAATAGAACAACTTATACCTTCCACTTTTGGACTCAGCAGCCAAGCCTACATCTGAGCATAATGATAATAGGCGCTGACGGTAATCGACTCGCAGTTTTGCGTTTGTAAGGTCTCTAGCTATCAATTCAAATCCTGCAGGAAGAGTCTAGAATTTAACTGAACGAGTGAGCATCTATCTAAGATAACGTTATTCTACTAAGAGTTAATTTTTGTTCCAACAGTTTGATTTTATTTTTAATGTAAAATGGTTTAACCACCAGCTCAGATAAGTTACTCCCTCAGCCCCAGAAAAGGAGTCAACATTTGACTAGCAAAAGTCAAATATTAAATTTTTATTTTATCAGATGACAAGTGTTCGAAATTTTAAAGGAAAGCCTAGCAATAAATTCCAAGATACATACCTCAACACGTTCTGAATTGGCTTCTTCTGGCAAAGTATTGCTTTCAGCAGATCCAATGCTAGAAAGTTTACTCAAGTAACTCCTCATCATAAGCACAACAACTTCACGATACGACTTCTCAAATCCTAAGCTTGCCATGCGAGAAACAGCATCAAGAATCTGCAGTTACCCAACAAATAAAATTGAGAGAGCCTTAAAATTGAAACACAAAATTTCATTATTTTTGAACAACTAAGTTAAGTTATTACTAATAGTATCCAGAAAATAAGCTGTTGTCAAGATATGAACCATATAATACTTGAGATAATGTCATACCCGGAGGCGTAACAAGCCAGGTGTTGAAGCATCGCCTTCCTCCAAATTTTCAATAAATAAAGGCAGTATTGTGTCAACCACTTCAGCTTTATTAACTTGTACATTTAGCTCTGCAAGCAAGCGGATGGCATTGAGTTGTATAACAGGAACAGACTTCTCTTTAGCATCCTGATATAATAAACAAAAATGGTTATTATATATTGGTTTCAACAAAACTAGAAAGTAAGTTCTAACATATGCATTGCCCTGTCATTTATATAACAATGAGACCATCATTTTTTCAAGAAAAACAACCTTCTCCTCATAATCATTGTGTTCACGAATACTTGCAGCCAATCCCATGATAAATGTATCCACTGGGGTTCGGTCTTTGGTCCATCCATATTCAATTATCTCACAGCTTGTCTTCAAGACACTATCAAACATAGCTCCCTGGTTACTTCCGGAGCTCTCAGCCTACCAAAGAAGTATAATACAAATAAACTACGAAACAAGTACCAAAGAAACAAGCAAACAATAACCTAAAAATAGTTACCTGCGCGCATGTAAGTAGCACAAGCTGTTTGAATCGAATAAGCAGAACCCTTAGTAGATGACCTCCACGAGTAAAAGCAATTTTGGAGATGCCATCAAGCAATGAGTTGAAAAGATCTTCACATGTTCTCAATCTCCTCCACACCGAGTATAGACAAGCTTCAGCTGCTTCTACTAGCAAAGCAAGAGCCCCATGCAACAATTTCTTCGATGATTTACCATCTAAATCAGGAGCCACATGACTTCTAACTTTTAGTTTAGCAGCAGCTTTGTAAACAGAGAGTTTCATGTTAATTTTAGCTTTCAGTGATGATCCCTGCTCTGTCCAGTCATTCTTCCTTATCTGCCAATAAACACCAGTTCACAATATGTCCACATGAATACAATAGATTCAAGTATGTCTTTCAATTGCTAAGTTGTTCTACCTTGAGAAAAGAAGTCATTAACCTCAGCTGTTCCTTCGTGATAAGGCGTATTCGTTCCAAAAGATTGGGATCAATCTGAACTTTATCAAGAACACGTTCAATCAATTTGAAGGCAATGTCTTGTTTCTCCAGAGTCTCCATAGACTCCTCTTTGAAACTCGAAACACCCTTGTTATCTCCATTAGTGGGAGTACCCAATGCATCAATATTTGAATTACCACCACCGGAGGAAGACGAAGCAGTTGAGCAAGTACCCAAATACGAATCAAGCAAACGTGTAACCAGTTTATTCGCATCTGAAGGAATAATCTGAGGAAAACTCTCCGACAACGCGAACAAAAAAGCCCTAGAAATCCCCAAATCTGTACTCCCGTCATCAATAGCAGCGAACACAATCCCTCCCATGAAACCTGCAACATCGGTGCTAAAATCCTGATACAGTTCAGTCGCTTTAACAACATACCCTAAGAACTCATTATAAAACGAAGCAATTGAGGCGTTTGGAAAGGACTTAGGCCAAAACGATTGTCCAAACGATGACGGAATCGATCGAATGAACTCCAAAACCGTCTTCCGAGGGGTCGGATCGTCGTAATTAGGGCACTGAGAGATGAATCTGGCTGTTGCGAGAACAGCATTGAGCTGAAACCGTGAAATCCGAGGGGAACCGGAGAGGAGCGACTCCGGTGGAGGACATCGTTTGCAGATCCACGCAATTTTGCTGGAGTACTGATTCGGATTCTTCGATATCAAATCGCAAAGCTCCGTTAATGCCTCCATTATCAACAATCAATCAACTAATCGATCAAATCATGAATACTTGTGGAATCGATCGAAATTTGCATGGTGCGTTGAAGAATTGCAAATCGATTGCATGAATTTCAGAATTCGATGTGATGTTTTGGTATTAGGATATTGCATTTGCATGCAGAAGTTGGAATTGTTGAAACCCCATAACGTTTCCCTCATTTCATCCGTTTTCTACGGTTTGCTGCAAATTACACCTCTGTGTCTTCTCCGTTTTTCTAGCTATTAAATAAACTCCACAAAAACTGTCACCAACATTCTTTTACTCGACTACACCGTCCGTTAAAACACGAAGATGCTCCCGTTTAGATATTAAATTATTTTTCAAAACGGTAGATACTAAATTACTAATTACTAAATACAATAAATCCTGAAGGTCGGTGTGAACAGTAGTTCACACCCGTAGGGACACGTGGCATGATTTGAATGGCTCTCAT
>BJCN01281641.1:9163-20240 GCA_018326445.1 Flaveria brownii
CGAACAAGTGCTAGGACAAGTACATCAAGGGAACTATATGATGAAGAATTTGAGTCGGAGGATGAGGAGGAAGTAGATGAAGATGTTGCATACGAGTCGGATGGTGTTCAAATCATTGAACAATATGGAGAAGATAACGAAGTGTTTGATCTTTGAACTATTTGATCTTTGAAATATTTGATTTTTGAAGTGTTTGAACAAATATGTTTTAATTTTTATATTTTAACCTATGTGATCTTTGAAGTACTTGATGGTTAATTTTATATTTAATTATTAATGTTTGAAGTGTACTAATCTTAAGTATATATATAATTTCTAAAAAATACATATAAAATTTTCAAATCGATTAATCTCGATTAATCTTGATTAATCCCTCATCGCCCGACTAGCGCCTAGAGATTTTTATAACATATTATTACCAGAGAACGTGAACACCTTGCTCATGTTCAATCACATATATGTATATGGTTATGCTAAGTTAACTTCATATCATTCTTTTCTTGTTAACCGCATGTTTAGCATCATTATAACTCCTGTCACCATGATAGCATACGTACAATCTTTTATAACCTCAACTTACTCCTTTTTTTAATATGGAAATTAATTTTACATTTTTACATATTTGCCGGTTTTATTCAATGTATTTTAGTTTGCATCTCTGACTAAATTTTATATTTTCTTTACCATCTCCCTATTCTCCTAATTAAAATAGATTTTAAACCGGCACATTTAAACACCTTAAATGTTTGTTTCAAACATATAACAATAACATTTTTTAGGGTCTCATTCAGAATTTAAATGTCAAACATCTAAAAACATTTTGCACTCATTTGTAAACCTTAAAGGTTATATTTATCAACTTCATGCAAAAACATAACAATTTAGTACGTCACAACAGAAGTTATGAATGGCACTAGTGTTGGGCATGTAGGCCACCCTCTTGAAAGATAGGAAAAAAATTCTTACTCTAATAAAAGGAATACTAGGAGGGATATATGTAAACACTACATTCCTTCTCATTAATTTTTTTCAGTTTCTCTACACTATAAAATAATCATATTAATTACTAATAGTATTATTTAATTCTTTTTAGATTAGAATAATTTTTAATAAGTTAAAAAATATGTCTTTATATTAATGTTATTTCTAAAGAAAAAAAAATTAATTAAATAATAAAATTTTCTAAAACATCAAACTTTTTAAAAGTACAAAATATATTAAAATTGGTGTTTTTAAAAAGTAAACATTTTATAAATAAAAAATAATTAAAATTGGGATTTATAATAAGAAAAAAAATTTAAATGACATTTCTTGAAAACGTTTGTTTTGAAACAAAAGTTTCATTCTATTTGTAATAAGAAAGATTTTAATCATATTTTATCTTAAAATATTGATTTGTAATTAATAAGTTTTCATTTTATTTAATAATTTTTAATTCAACTTGTGTAATATACGAGTTACTAAAACTAGTTACTTAACTTAATATTTTAAACACACTGTATTTCGTGAAAAATATGAACACTTCTAACGACGGAGAACAAGAGGAAGGACCTATGACCCGGACGAACAAGTCCATAACCCGTATGAAGACGACCATCACACCCAAATTCCCGTTGAAATTGAATTATGAATTCGGTTCGGTTCCTAACGGAAACCGAGTTGTATATTCGGTTTCTAGTTCTGTTTCCGATTACATGTAATTTTTTATTTCAATTTGTTCGGTTTATTCGGTTAACCGAATTCAATATGTTAGAATTTATATATAATTTTTGTAATTGCAAGTTTAGCCTAACTGCAAAAGCTTAAACTTCTAAATGATTATAAAATTAAATGTACAAGACATGAAGGATGGGAAGAAAAAAAAAGAAAAGAAAACCAACTGACATTAGTTTTTAAGATATAGTGCAGTAAGGATTAAAACACAGTTAAAAATGGTGATGCGTGTTCTTGTTTAACAAAGTATATTTTTATATAAATTTAACTTGGTTGGCCGATGTTTTTAAAGTTAAAGAATGAATTTATTTTTTTTATATATCTTATCTTTATCTATCACGTACCATAGATTTGTAATGACATGATCAAATTCGTTAGTGAAGGGTTGTCATAAAGTCTTTTCTCCACCGACTATAGCCAGAGGGCGCAAGTAATGTTTTTCCTTAATAAACTCAAATTTTACAAAAGCATATGACGAATTCGAGTGTCTCAAGAGTTATCAAATCTCTTGACTCCTTATCCCCTTTCGTTCCGTCTTTATAGATACTGTATAACATGATTTACACACAATGTTATATAAAACAACTTTTAAACGCGCATGAAACCATCACAAGACATAATAGATTTTAATTCAAGAGTTTAAGAAGCAAAATGTAAACAAACAAAAGCTTAGGGACCAAAGAAACCAACAAACATCCTCACAAGATTTTAAGCAAGAAAAACCCCATTTCAACTTCAAGAACTCAACTTTAGATAATGACTCCTAATACCCTCTCACTCACCTCCTTCACCCCCTTCATTCTTCCTCACCAATTCAATTTCCCCAAATCCAACAATTCGGGTCGGGCCATAATCATCTGTAAATCAATCAACCCACAACCCCAGCAACAAAATCAACCCCAATTATCAGTTTCTGCATCTGAATCACAGGGAACCGGAGCTGCCGCCCCGACCCGAGGGGACATCTTTCTTGAGCGACAACAGCTGTTGGCAGCTTCATCTCTGGTTATTGAGGAGAAAAAGAAGAAGAAAAAGAAGGAAAGAAGCAGTGGGTCATTGAAAGCTGCTGCAGTAGCAACCTTTTGCTGTTATGGGTGTGGAGCTCCGTTGCAGATTACGGAGACGGATGGGCCGGGTTATGTTGACCCGGAAACTTATGCACTGGTATGGGATTTGGGTGTTTGTGGTTTTCTATTTTGGATGATTGTTGACTTATTGATTTGTGTTGATTGATATTGTTTGTTTGTAATTTGGGGCTAAAAGCTGTTATAAAGGTTTAATTTTGTGTTTAGTTGTGCAACTGTTGACATTCTTTGATGGAGATTGGAGAATATTGGGTCTAATTGTGCAACTATTGACATTACTAATGAATGTTGATTATGCTGTTCTTAGTTGGATTGAGGAAGATATTAATTTATGAATTTTCAAGAAACTGTGTTATATTGAGGTTGTTATTAGTGCTACGTAAACATGAACAATTGTTAGATACGGAGTCCTATATGAGTTGCAGGACAATTTATTAAGGAAAAAGTGTGGATCAAAATGGGTGCATCTGGCGTGTTTTCTAGAAATCAGAATTCAAGAATCATATGCTAAAATCCTAAGAACATATATGCGTATAACTTATAAGCATTTTGCTGAACCATGTCGACATCTTATTTTCCTCTTTTTTTATTGAGGCTGTGATCAATCCTCACAATAATCACTTATAGTTTTGTAAAACTCGATAAATATACCTTTTTTTTCTATTTTTTATGGCTTCTTGATATAGTTGGTTTCTTTTTGGGGGACTTTCTCAATTGCAGAAGAAGAAACACCGCCAGCTCAGGACAATTCTTTGTGGTAGGTGCCGCCTATTATCTCACGGGCACATGGTCACCGCTGTTGGCGGCAATGGTGGGTATGCAGGTGGAAAGAAATTTGTTACAGCAGAGGAGCTTAGGGAGAAGTTACGCCACTTACGCCATGAGAAAGCTTTAATTGTAAAACTGGTATGGCCAACCTGTTTAACCATTTTGGGATATTTGGATGCATGTCTATAGCCTATAGTCATTAATTTAACTTGTCGTTTAATAATCAGTTTAGGTATTTGGCAAAAACTTATTATGATTATGGTTTGGGTTGTAGTGGATAGTTTGTGGACGTGGCAAAATCGGCGGGTTCAGCAGATTGGGTGATGGATTAAAATGGGTCCAGGTCAAAACTAGTAATCTTAGATACATCACAATGTTGGTAGCTTTGGGTTGACCTGAAACATTGTCTGCAAAATTTTATTTTTTTACAAATAATTAGTGCATCCAATGTTTATTTGCAGATATTATAATATTTCAGTAATAATTTTTTTTAATAAAAGGATCAGAGGTTTTATGTATTAGAAGTACACTCTAGGTGACTTTTGACCCGTTAGGGATAGAACATAACCCAAATCGACCCACTCGTAAGTAAATGAGTCAAAATTGCCACCTTTAATTATTAGGTAAGAGGTCGTAAGAGAACCGGTAATTGATAAAATTATCCCACTATCCCTTACTTTAAACATCTAAATATCTGTTCTCATTCTTTGAATGGCAGCTGGCATTTTGTAAACACACATCCAAACACTCCATAATTTTTTGTTGTACATTAATGTTCTTTTAGTATATAATTCTAATGGTTTAGGATTGTTTGCAAATCTCTTTTAGGTTGATATAGTGGATTTCAATGGCAGTTTTTTGGCTCATGTACGTGATCTTGCTGGTGCAAATCCAATCATATTAGTAGTGACAAAGGTAGGGTTTTTTTTTTTTTTTTTTTTTTTTGTGTGTGTGTGGTTAAACCCGATCTTTATACTCTGATAATTATTTTTCATTATGTTCATGCTGTTCATGAAGGTTGATCTTCTTCCAAAAGGGACGGATTTTAATTGTGTTGGTGATTGGGTTGTGGAAGCCACCATGAGAAAGAAGCTCAAGTAAGTCTTCACCTCTATATCTATCTCTATTCTCTAGCACTAGAGTGGGAAATTTGAAGTCATTCATTATGTTAATTCAAGTGTTTACAGCTTCATTAATTGCTTTACTAATAAAAGTAATCAGTAATTCAGTATTATTGTAATGATTCCCGTAATCATATTTAATATATTGATATCTATTTAAACAAAAAGTAAAAGAAGACGAAATAAGCTTCAGCAACCAACCCAGCTCATTATGATCCATTGCCCAACCCGTCCATTTTGCTACCTATATCTGATATCACTTTATTGGTACGATCGCTTTGCTAATATTGACTTAACACTTCCTACATGGATGTTTTTTAAACTAGAAACAAAATTTAATGTCTTAATTTTTTTTTAAGATTTTGCCTTTTGTGGCAGTGTTCTAAGTGTCCACTTGACAAGCTCAAAGTCATTGGTTGGAATTACTGGAGTTGTGTCTGAAATTCAAAAGGAGAAGAAGGGGCGGGATGTATACATCCTGGTTAGTAAATTACTAAATTTCACTACGCGAACACTCAAAGTTTATGTGCTAACATGTTATTTAAAGGCTTAGAGCCATTTCTATAAATATTTTCAACAATAAGAACTTTATTGTTTATATCCATTCTGTGGGTGGAATCTAATTCAATATTCATTCTCTCATCTCATTGTTCTTACCCCATACTAATGGGACCCACAAAATGACATTCGTAAATGACCTAAAGGAACTGGACCTTATAGTTTAGCTTCTCTGTTAGCTTTTACTAAATAAGCAGTGACATGTTTTTTCTTTCATCTCCAGGGAGCAGCAAATGTCGGGAAATCTGCGTTCATCAATGCACTATTGAGTAAGTTACTATTTCAGTTGAGATCCAAGCTTGTTGAAAAGTTCAATGTGTTTACTGATTTATATTTTGATTTAAAACAAACTTTTTTGATGGAAGGAGTATGCTACTATTAGTCATCCAGCGATCATGTAATGCAACTTTAGTTATATGTAAAATACAGAGATGCTGTCAGACAAAGACCCCGTTGCTGCAATGGCAAGAAAATACAAACCAATACAATCTGCTGTTCCTGGAACCACAGTTGGCCCAATTCAAATTAACGCTTTCCTTGGGGGAGGGGTATGAAGTTACTCATCCTTTTCATGTTAAGTAGGGGTGTTTACGATATGCTTCGGTTAGTTTTGATCAACATTCTGAGTGGAACTGCTAACTACAGTTCCGGGGACGACAAACCAAACCGGGCGGTTAAATGGTTGGGTTTTGGCAATTTGAAATGATTTTTTAAGTTCTTTCTCAAAATCATTAGTCTTTATTGAAAATTTAAAATGATAAAGTTGGTTTGTGATCAGTGATTATAATACATAACTACATATTCCAAATTCCAATCATGAAAGAACGTATATAAATAATAATGGCCGAGGGGCCAGGTCCTAAGTTTCAAACTCGACCGAACTGTTAAACCCGCCATACCGTGAACTGAACCATGTGAATCTCAAACCAGCCGAATTGCTTTTGTTTGAGCGGTTCCTAATATTTTTAAGAATAAGAAAAAGTTGTCCTTTAGTGAAGTATTTTGTTATGTGAAGGTGAATAGTGAACCTTTTTTTCTAAAGTTTAAACTGTTGTGATTTAGAAAGTATATGATACACCTGGAGTTCATCTCCATCATAGACAAGCTGCAGTGGTTCATTCACAAGATTTACCTGCCCTTGCTCCACGCAGTCGGCTCCGAGGTCAATCATTTACAGTATGTACATTTTCTCTCTTTTCTTTTTGTTTCTCTTTTTTCTTACTTGGTATTTGGGTTTTCAATTTAGAGCTGCTTATAAGATTATTAGAAAATAATCTATTATTTCAGTGTTTGGATAAACAAATGTTTATTCTGAATGTTTCATTGGTTTCATGTTAGCTACAATTTTTTTAGTTCAACAATGATATAAAGATCTATATATGCACCCTAACTTAATTTAAGAGATATTTACTTTCATCTCATAAAGTCCTTTTTTTGGGAAAGAATGCCGTTTCGCCAATTTTATATTCAGTGAATAATTATATATTTGTCAAACACGCATATGATTATATGATCAAAGAACAGAAACACATCCAAACATTTTGAGGCTGGTTATTCAGTGTTGCTCAATGACATCCAAACACCCCATACCCTTTACGAGTGCACAATTTTTTTCCTTCTAATTTTATGGGTAAAAATACAAGAAGTTACATCATACATGTATGCACTCACAGGCGGGCTTGGAGCAACTGGTAAGGTTGTTGCTTTGTGACCTTAAGCCATAGGAAACAACCTGTTGCACACATTATAGGGTAAGGTTGCCTACATCAGATCGCGAAGCGATTCAACCCCTCCCGGGGCTTGTGCAAAGCAGGAGCTAAGTCAAGTGCCAGGCACTCTCTTTTTGTTACATGTATGCACTCGTGATTTTCATGTATTCTGTTCTTTTTGTTGTTTGTAACAGAAAGAAGTCGTCTTGGATCAATGGGTAAGTGAGAAAATGGAGTTTAATAGCCTGGCGGGTTTTTCCATATTTTGGGGAGGCCTTGTTCGTATTGATGTTTTGAAGGTAAACCTTTGTAACTCTCATTATCATACAATGAAAAATCTTGCATTGTTGGCCTTCTTTTTATCATCTTACTTTTTACGTTTTATTTATATTATTTTAGGTTCTTCCGGAAACTTGTTTAACATTTTATGGACCCAAGGCGGTAAAGCTCCATATTGTACCCACGAATAAAGCAGATGAGTTTTACAAGGTATATTTCGATATCAAGTTACCTACTTTATGGTTTTTGGAACATTCTAAGTGCCAGGAACTGATGAAATCTATGACAAAATTCTGCTTATATTTATGCTGACATTTTAAGTTCTGATAAAGGTGGCAATATTGATCCTTCATGTGTAAAATGGATTGATTTGGGTTATCCTTTATCTCTAATGGTCATGTAAGTAGAGTTGGCTAAAACATAAACAGGTCAAAATGGTCTAACAAGTTGAACGTCACCCAAGGTGTATTCAAATGCTGAAAACCTTCAAAATCACTTTATCCAAAAGAAAACTGTGATTGTGATCATATTTAACCTATTAACTATTTATAGAAGTAAAAACATAAAAACAAAAAGCAATTGCGGATATAACCGACTCAACACATACTTAAATAACATGTGTCGACCCTTCACCCATGACCCAACTGCATGTCGTGCCCAGAAAATTTGTGTATACTAACCCTATGACCTCCTACAAGTATCCCACATTTTGCATATTTATAATCTATAATGTCTGCATGACAATTATTCTTGTTTAAGATTTTCCGAAAACATGAAGAATCCTGTTAACTTGTGTAGAAAGAGCTGGGAGGTCTTCTAACACCTCCAAGTGGAGAACAAGTAGAAAACTGGACAGGACTCGAGACTGCTCGCCAGTTACAAATAAGGTTTGACGACACACAAAGGTATGGATTTCCATATTAGTACTAGAGGTGGCGTCTTTGACCCATTTATCTGAACATTGGTTGATTGAAACCTGTCAATTGGATGACCAAGCCAAACTGGTTAGAAGTCATCCACATTACTGTTTAGTTCGGTCTCTATAATTTTATCATATACATTAATCATTTATATAATTAAGAGAAGGGGAAAAAAGCAGTGATTGGTCGGCTTAATTTTTTTTGGGTGTGTATAAAAAGTTACCAGTTTTGATTTGTTACTCAACCTGCCCAAATACTCCATTTTCTTGCCACCTGTACATAATAGTGTTATATTGATTTATATAAGAGCTTCTCTTTATATGGATGATTTGATTTGTAGACCTGCTTGTGATGTGGCGATCTCGGGTCTAGGGTGGATAACAGTTGAGCCGGTTAGCCAAACACTTGGAGAACCCAATTCAAATTTAGTACAAGAGGCCATGGTGATTTCATTAGATGTTCATGTTCCAAAGGCAGTTGAGATATTTGTGCGGCCGCCACTTCCGGTGGGGAAGTTTGGAGGAGAATGCTATCAATATAGAGATCTGACTGAAAAAGAAGAAGAAACCAGACCCAAATGGTACTTTTAAGATCCTAAATCCTTAAAAGTGGAAATGTGGAGAGCATAAAAGATTTCATATTTAGCTGTAGGAATGTAGCATATATAGGGGTTGTATCTGTGCTGTCTTTGTCACCTTCATTTTGTATTGTAAATGAAATATAGTGATTTGATTCAAGTCTTTTTATGCAAAAACATTGTTTTCCATGATCATTTTTGGATCGCGAAAAATCCACAAACTAACCACGAACCATTTTGACACAACTACGGAGCACACAATTTACTCGTCTTACATGCATTTAATGAGACCAATTGATGCCAAAAGTCAAATTAATATCATAAAACATTGCTTTCTTGATCACAACAGTAAAGCTGAGTAGTTTGTCTTATACATTATACAAGTGCAATCCAATGCACTGTTACAGGTACACATGTTTACAATAAACAAATTCACAGCTTCAATTGTTCAAATTTGCAACTTTTTGAAAAACTTACCCCCTCGTTTTCCGAATCCAGATCCTGAGAGACTTGTTGAGAGGAGAGATCTGTTATCGGGTGTCCATTTTAAGTTTTTAAGATTATAAAATAAGGTTGAGAGTGCAGGACTCACTTCATCTTCCTTGATGTTTTTACATGAGATTACCCTGAGGTTTTCGAGTTCTTTCAAAGAAAGGACCACTGATTCTAGACCACCTGTTGTTAGTCTTGAGCATCCTTCTAGCGACAGTAATTTTAGCCTCCTGTGAGTAGTGACACAAAATTAAGTTAATATCTGGTTTGTCTAGAGTTGGCAAATCGATCCATTAGTAATGAACTGATTGATTCGGTACAGGAAAACGTAAGGTAACAAGTCTGAAAGTGTACTTTTACTGCAAAAAATCTGCGAAGATCATTCTATTCAAACGCGAATCATTATTATTGAAATAAAAATAATTTATTAATCATTTTCAATACATTAAACCCTTTTTGACCCATGACCCAAACCACCTGTTTTGACATCTCTGATTAATACCCAGGATATGGGTCCAAAGGAACTTTTTCTGGTACAATTTCAAAGTTCCTAAACTTTTGCTAGTTCACATCACCAAAATTCCACTAGAAATCCACTAATCAAGATATCTCATGCATCAACGTTCAAAACAGAAACTTACAACAGATGACCGCTAGTAGATCTTAAACTTAGCAAGAATAATAAGCACTGAAGCAAGAAATCAAGAAAACACCAATGTACCTGCAAAGACGAGCATTAATAAACATCCCATCTTTCAATCCCCAGCAATCTTTAAGAACTATCTCTCTCACAGATTGACAAACAAGAAAAACCGCCCTCAAACTTTGCTTGTCCCTCAGCTGGCATCTCTCCAAATGTAATCTTTCAAGCATTCGACAACAACCCAAATGCTCATCAAGTCCAGGGCTTTGATCAATTCTTTTACATGAAACCAACCTCAAAGTTTTCAAATTCTCACAATATGAAAGCGCTGATAACCATCCATCATCCATCCTATGATCAAAAAATGTCAACTCTTCAAGCATTTGACAACACTGTCCAATTGCCCTGATCCCATCATAACTCCCCTCACATCCTCTGAGTTCAAGCTTCACTAACCTCTTACACCCTTGTGCCAAAATGGTTAACCCTATGTCCGAAACCAAAGAGCTATACAACCCATCAACAGTACCAATCAACTTCAGTATCTGCAAATTCTTGAATGCTGCAATACCGCGCAAAACCTGATCATGACAATGATGCAAAACCAGTTCTTGCATCATTGGACACCCCTCTGCAACATTTAACAACCCAATTTCACTACAATTTGCAACCACCAGTCTTTGCAGATTGGGATACACACTACACAAAGTTTGCAACCCCAAATCTACTTCAGTAACAGGTCGTAAATTAAAGTTGTTTGGAACGAAAACATCAGAATCAACGCAAAAGGGACCGCATTCACGCCCTAACGAAAGACCCCAGTTTTTCGTACGGCTGCTAGAAACCACACATCCATGAAGCAAATCAACATCCACAAGATTAGGGAATCTAAGAAACATACGACCAGATGTAAGAAAACCCCAATCAAAAACCCTAATTGATTTCACCAAACGGCCATTAAGATTCAACCACAGTTTCGACACCAATGAATTCGATTTCCTCCCAGAGTTCTCACGGAGTTTCGATAGAATTTGCAGGAGGGTTTCATCCGAAATGAGGGAAGTGAAATCGTGATACTGATAATCAGAAACTAGGGTTCCGTCGTTGAGGGGTAGTTCGATCGGCGGAGAAGGAGGAACAACCGTCACATTCTCCGGCTGTCTTGCCGCCGCCTCCTGCGGTGGTTGTGGTGGTGGTGATGATGGTCGTTGC
>BJCN01281650.1:0-11611 GCA_018326445.1 Flaveria brownii
ACTTCGGAAGATACGGTTAAATTAATTTTTTTCTCTTTGGAAGATATGCCAAATTAATTTTTCCTTCAAAAGTTAATTCATCAAACACTCAAACATCACTTTCGAAAACTTTAAAACAATGGGTGTGAAATATTTGTTCCTCCGCAGATGTTCTACGAAAGAGTCAAAACATATCTCTTCCTTGCATGAATATTAATTGTGTAGATATTAATTGTTCTGATAACCTCTAAGGGGTAAGAAGGGTAAATGGGTCCCACGTGATTAGGATAAGGTTAGACAACCTGGAAAAAGTGTTAAAAGGCACCACAACCGTTGGTCTTTCTATTCAATTTCAAAATTACTTTCAACCTAGAAATCATTTGATCCGAAACCCCTTTTACCTTCACTGTTATCAATCATTACACTCTTACAAGTCTCATAAACAACACTCGAACCTCACAACCACTATGTCTAATCGGTTGTAATCAATCATTCCACTCTTAGAGTGATTAAGTAGAAGATCAAAAGGGTGAGCTGGTTGACTTGCATTCTCCACCAAGTTGGGATGCACCTAAAGTTGAGGTCAAGGTTGAACCCCAAGAGACAACACAAACCGGACCTAGTATTGCATCACAACCAGCTTCATCTTCTGATCCATAATAGGGTCCTCATCCCTTTCCTTCTAGAGATGTAAAGGAAAAGGGCCCAACTAATAAGGATAAACAAGAACCATTTGGTATTGTAGGCCAGCCTTCTCAATTAATGTACAGAAAGACGAATAGGATGGCCATCAGAAAGGATAAGAAGAAGAAGAAGAAGAAGAAGAAGAAGAAGTCTAAGGCATCCACCTCCACACCTATGGATGGGTCAGAACACCCTGAGGGTGATCAAGAAGAGGCTACTCATCCAACTCCCTTTCAAATAGAGCCTGTTGTTGCTGAGAGACCCATCAGGTCTTGGATGTTTGTCTTCAATCCGAACAGATGGTATGTCAGTAGAGGTCAAGGCGGTCAAACCATGTACTTCTTGAAAAAACATACTGGATCTCCCTCTACATGATCTCTATGACATAAGGATATACTTTAAAAGTCTATGGAATCCTAGCTAGTTGATGATGAAGGGAATGGAATGAATTCTGAAGATTTGATATAACTCACTGAGTTATACTAAGTATCAAATCTTCCGGACCCAAAAGACCAAATCTTCCAAAGCCAAAAATGAAGTCTTCTGAAGCTTAAAAGACGAAGTCTTCCAAAGCTAAAGACTGATTTCTTCTAAAGACATAGAAGACATGCTTTCTCTGAATCACCTTTTGACAAAAATTGAACCACTTTCCGGTACCATCTCTAAGACTCACCAACTTATATGTGTTGGTGAAAAGTCCTTACTTTTTCAAACTATAGATTAAGGTCTTTTTTCTTTAACTTTATACTCTTGTACTTTTATTCTTTTTATAATATATTAGGATGTGAGCTATGGCATATCATAGTCACTAGTCAAAAGAGAATCTACGTCTTGACTCTACATTGATCTTGTTGTCTAGATTAGTGTTTCCAGCTGGCCTTCAAAGTATGGCTAGCTGTAGGATGTATTATAAAGTATCTCAAGTACTTGTAACTTTAGATAAGCTTTGTAACACTTTGTAAGAACTTGAGAGCAATATACCACATTCTTGAAAACCATATTATATTCTTCTTTTTCTTTGTTGTTGTTCTTTGTTTCATCATAAGCCGGTTCTTTATTTGATCTTCTAAGTTTTCTAACACTCTCCAAACATTGTGAAACTATTGTATTGCCCTCTTCACTGGTCCTGCATGATGTCTCATGTACCAAGGATGACATTGAATATCCCATGGTTCCTCCAACAAACATTGATCTTCCTTTAACTGTTGATCCTCTACGGAGACCAAACATTACTCCTTCAACTATGATAGTTATAACTCCTCCAAATCAAACAAACACTTCAAGAGGAACATCAATAAACACTCCATCATCATCAACTCCTATGACCAATCAACCACATGCTTTAGTGGACCCTCAACCAAGCAAGCAAACAAGGTCACATAATCAAGACATATCTAAAGAAGATGTTGACTACCATTCAAATACCCTTGCTCACCTATCAACACCTGACCAAACAATCATGAGAATGCACAACCACTTCAAATACCCTTTCTCGACCATCAACACTTGACCAAACAATCACCATTCTTGACTTAACAATCCCTGTTGATCAAATTGAAACCATAAGAGTTCATAAATATCATCCACTGGAGAATATCATTAGTGATCTCAACATCAGATTGACACTTCATCCACTAGAGAGTATCATTAGTGATCTCAACGTCAGATTGACACTCTGATATAGCAAACATTTGCTGGTTTTCCCGTTTTCTATCTCTAATTCTACCCAAAAATATTATAGAGGCCCTCAAAGACAATAGTTGGATAGAATCTATGCAAGAAGAACTAAAACATTTTAAGAAGCAAGAGGTGTGTAAACTAGTTGATCTCCTTAAAGGTCAATATGCCATTAGCACTAGATGGCTTTTTAGAAACAAAGGAGATGACAAGGGGATTTTCATTAGAAACAAAGCAAGGCACATTGCCTAGGCTTACAATCAAGAGGAAGGCATTGATTCTGATGATGTCTTTGCTCCTATACCTAGATTAGATGCCATCAGATTGTTCCTTGCTTATGCATCATCAAAGAAATTCACTGTCTTCCAAATGGATGTGAAATGTGCATTCCTCTATGGCAAGATAGATGAAGAGATATATGTTGCATAACCACTAGGGTTTAAAGAACCAGACTTCCCTCATAGAGTTTACAAGTTAGATGCAGCTCTGTATGGTCTTCATCAAGCACCCAAAAAGTGGTATGGAACTTTATCAAAGTTTCTACTATAGAATGGATACACATAGGGGAAGATTGATCAAACATTGTTCTTGATGCTCTTATGCAATCAAAATTCCAAATGAGCTCAATAGGAGAACTTACCTTCTTTCTTGGACTTCAAGTACAACAATGAAATGATGAAATTTTTTATCAATCAAAGCTAGTATGTGAATTAGATCATGAAGAAACAATACATGGCAATTTGCACATCAAGTAAAACACCATTTGCAACTGGATTGAAGCTTGGCCTAGATCTAGATGGAACATCAGTTGATCAGAAGCTTTACTCATCAATGATATGCTCACTGATGTACCTTACTACTAGCAAACCAAACATCATGTATGCAGTTTTCATGTGCACATGATATCAAGCAGATCCAAAAGAATCACACATCAGTGTTGTAAAGAGGATTTTTTGATACTTGAAAGGCAAAGCATCACTTGGTCTTTGGTATCCTAAAGATAGAGATTTCTCTTTATTTGCACACACCGACAATGATTATGGAGGATGCAATAACAAAAAAAATCTACAATAGGAGGATGTCAATTTCTGGGATCAAGATTGATCTCTAGGTAGTGCAAGAAACAAACAAATATGTTTGTGTCAACAGTTGAGGCATAATACATAGTTGGTTCTCCATGCTATTCTCAAGTACTTTGGTTTCAAAACAAAATGCTTAACTATGGATTTAATTTTCTAAAAACACTCTTACACATAGACAATTCTGCTACTATGTTCATCACTAGTAATCCTGTTTAATATTGCAAAACAAAACATATAGACATCAAATATCATTTTCTAAAAGATTGCTTCTAATTAAGTTGATGAAAGTTCATACTGAAAATCAATTAGCTGACCTTTTTATAAAACCAGTTGATTCAAGAAGATTTGAATTTTGGTTCAGTCACTTGGCATGATCGACTATGAACCAAACAAGTTATGTTGCTCAAAACATTAAAATCATACAAGCTTGATTTTTTTAAAGTCCAAGTTTATAAACAAACATTTATCTTTTAAAAATCAGGATATCAAACAAACATTTATGTTTTTAGAATGACAAACAAGTTTGACTCAACATGACCACTCATGAGAAATGATAGTACACTAGATTACTTCTTCATTTGAGTTATTTTTCACCAATAAAGACTGATAATACTTTGTTTGATATCAGTATAGGCTGAGCATGGGACACCTAACATCATATATAAAAGTGAAGAACTAAATTCTCATGATTGTGTGGTAATTAACACCCATCTTGGTATATGGTATGTATTGGTCTATCTAATATGGATTGCTTGTATAGTAACCCGTATACACTAAGTAATTTAGTTTATAAATTACTCAATCATATAAGTGTCTCCTTTGTTATGATTATCATAGACCTGGAGTACACTAAGGCATTCTTGGTTGTGCTAAGTACAGACCCGAATAACCTATATCATGGTCCAAAAAGATTCCTAAAGAGGAACACATCCATCTTGGATGCATTATCACTAAAGTCTTATAGAGAACATTCCTTGTGAATGCATTAAAAAAATCCCGAATAGGATCAACTTCCAATGTGAAGTGCAAAAGAATCCCAATATGGATCAAACAATAAGGATCAAATTGAGCATTTATACTCCTAAGTACCTAGGTCATAAGTATTGAAAGTGCTTTCTAGCATATCTTGAACACGGTTGAACTAAAAATAAAATCAGGTGTGGGGTACATACAAATCAACTTAATATAGCCAAAATATGATAATGGCTCACTAAGTCAATCAATCATCAATACCATGCATGAGTTTAAGTGGATCATAATATATGCAATCAACATTGTATTAGTCTATGTCTATTTTCAAAATCATCAAATCAAGGCAATTTAAGACTAGTATGATCTCATGTCATGTCAAAATAATTCATGTCAAAGCATGCAAATTATACATTTTTTAGTTAGATAAGGTATTACCTTTCTAAAAGTTTATCATGCAACAAACAATTTGGACTTTGATAATTCCCATCAATCAATTTCAAAATTTTGTCATTTTATAAAGGTTTTTATAAATATGCAAAAATTTAAAGGGAGAAAAATGAACGTGGAAATATCAAAGGTAGCAGAATATGTGTATCATCCATTCTTAAAATTTTGAAATATTGAAATTTGACAATTTAAATTTTTCTAGTTTTTAAACAACGGAAAATAGCAAGTCAAGCAAGCACTCAAAAATAGCAGTTTGACACATATACATGCATATTGATGCTTGTGAGTGATATCTTATCATGCATATATTAATCATGTTAAAAATTATAAAATTTTAACAAACATCCAAATCTCAAAAACATTTCACATATTTTCAAGAAAAAATAGAAACCCAAGCGTTCACAGCGTATGTACTAAGTTACATAGCTAATGAGCAAAATTTTCAAAACAAACAATTTTTTATAAAATTTTGTCAAGTGCTAGATGCAAGGGAGATACAAACATACATCCGTTGTAGCTACAGTTACCCATTAGAAATGAAAAATTCACCAAGTGTTCATGATACAAGATGTCATGTAAAACATCCATCCGTTGTGAATACAGTGACTTTACATAGCGCATGAATGACTTTAGTCATCCGTTGTAGAAACAATGTAATTGTACACAGCGTATGTACATATGTAAGCATACACTGTACACTATCATTCAAGTGTTCATAGCATAATACAATAAGTCATCCAGTGTGAATATTCCTTAAACAATCAAAGTGTACACATCACATGATCACTCAGTCATCTGCTATGAACATCCAAAACAACCATTCAAGTTTGCACAACGCATGAACAAATGTTCATCCGCTTTGTGCACAGTGTTCACGTACACAGCATATGACTCTTAGTCATAAGTGGTGAACTTTCATTTAACACACAAGTGTACATAGCACATGACTAAATGTTCATCCACTGTGAACACAATCAAAATCATCCAAGGGCCCACAACATACAACTTAAAATTGTACAGCAGACACACAGTTCACACAACGCATGTGATACTCATAGAGCATTACTTAAAATAATTTATTAGGTTAACACTATTTACACAACATACATTCACACTGTATACATAGTGGACATATATTTTGTCTGTTGTATATATAAATCAACACTTGTCATTTTCACATTCATCACAATTGTGCGAGGCAAAAACTGAAAATTTTGAATGTTGCAATAGTACGAACACCCACTGATCATCCAAAACCAACATTTGTTTTATTTCAGAACTAATATTGTATCAAACAGGTTTAACAACATGTTTCTAAACATCAAGCAATTAGTTTATCAATTTTGATTCAAGCATTATAAGCCCTAGTCGAACTATGAACCGAGAACTAAATCGAAATCATTTGATGTTATAAATGAAATCAAACATTAAATACGCGTTAAATGATCATTGTCACATGTATTAGAGTTTTTAATTTGAAGAATTTTATTTGGTGTTCATCGGTCAATGAACACTCAACATGTTCATAACAAAAAATTTCAAAAAATAAATTATTTGATTTTTAAAATGTTTAAAATGTTTTAAAATGTGATATAACTTATTAAACATGTTCAAACTTCTTTAACAAACATTAGATGACAGTTATTCTGGCATGCAATTGAACACAAATATCATTCAATGCAAATATTTAATTTGCATTCAATGAGTAAATTGTTCTGAAATGTAATTAGTGAATGATTTGAAAAAATTAACTCTTTAATATAAATCAAACATGATAAATTTGAAATCTGATCTAAACAGCCTCAATTCATTGAAACATGCAAGTGTAAAATGAACCCAAATTGACTTTTTGCTAATTTATGAAAGTCAAATTATCAATAAGTCAGATTTTAACAAAAAAAGATTATGGCCCAAGTAATATGCCAAAAAAACATGATTAATACTTTCATAACATTTGCAATGATCAATGAACACACAATAAAATTCTTATTAGATTGACATCATTCATTACAATCATTCAAGTACTAACATAGTCTTCTTGTTTGCAAATATGGCAAACCTTGTGTTTGTGTGAAATCATAACTTATGTGCATATCTTAATCTATAATATCCTAAGGCAGAGAATTATAGAGATATGATACAAGCCATTAGACAAACAAGGATTTTACATTCTATGATTGCAAGACCTAAGATAATAGAAGTTCATGTTGTCCAGTTCTAGACAAATGCTCATCTATAGCAGATATAAGACTAACAAATAGTGATCTCGTCTATTCATGATCAACAAATCATTATTTCTAAAGAGGTGATAAGAAGAGTTCTTCAACTTGGAGATGAAGACGCTGAAGGGCCAATAGAGTTTGATGAGAACTATGTTCTCCATGTCTTCAGGAAAATTGGATACACTAGTACCATAGATAGAATGCAGGTCAAGAAATCTTATATGTGTTCCCAATTCAGATTTCTAATGCACACATATCAGAAGAGCATGACTAACAAGAAGACTTGTTGGGATGCAACATCATTGTGCTTGAACCAAAACAAATAGAAGAAGAAGCTCAAGAAGAGGAGCAGATTCACTTTGATCAGAACATTCCATCACCTCCTTATCTATTTGATCAACAAACTTTATCATCTCTTTCAAGAGATATAGTTGCAACCATGGATGAACCAGAAACTCATTATAAGGAAGTGGGAGCATCATATACATAAGTTAGAACAAGAAGATCAGAGTACTCATGTTGAGCAGATTGAGACAGATGAACAAGCAAGTAATATGCCCACTAAAGAAGAAATAGTGTAGTCCAGAGTGTTCCTGTTTACTGAGTACAACAAGTTGATTGAAAAGTAAAACAACTGGGCAAATAAATTGAAAGAAAATCTCAAAATCAAAAGTGATAAGAGAGAGAAACTTGTTGCAGACCAAAAGGCACTAAACTTAATTGTTCAATTTCTTGAACAACAACTTGAACAAACAAAGGCTAATGTCAAAGTGAAAGATCAAGACTTAAGCAATGCAAGGCTAGATATTGGCAATTTGACTAAACAAACAGTTGCTATAGATAATGAGATTGATGATCTTAAAAGGATTATCTATAAGAAAAATAAAGAAATAAAGAGATTAAACAGAGTGTTGGAACATACAGATAAACAACTAAATGAGGAAGAGCATTTATAAGATCAAGAACAAGATTTGAGTGAAAAGTTCTTCGATCAACAAAAGTCAGCAATAAAAGAAACAAGCACTGGCAACAAGAGCAACAATCATCATCCTAGAAGAATCATACTAAATGGATCAGTTATTTGGGGAAACTAGTCCATTTAAGAACATTCATTACTCACGCATTTTGAGACAACACTTCCACACACCTGACAGACAGTAAGCTAAATCAAGTCTTATTCCTATTATTCCTTTATCTGAGAAATAAAAAGAGCTCATTAGACAGTTTGTTGAGTCATTAAAAGCGCAAAATGATCCTTCTAAACATCAAGCATCATCATTATCACATACTCCCCTAAAAACTTATTAAAAAAGAGGAAGATACTATATCTTATTGAACCAAGGAAAGGAAAAGGAAAAATGCAATGTAACACCCAGAAATTACGGAAAAAGAAAAAAAAGGACCAAACGGGATTTTATTTCAAAAGCAATGGGTTAAAAGTGTACATGTTGGGTTTGTTGGACCACTATCAAAGTAGTTTAACCATTTAAACATGAAAACATAGGAATAAAACCTTAATCTTATGATTTAGAATCTGAAAGTTAAGGTTAATAATATAACATCAAATAACCTGTCACACCCCCGCTGAAAGCGGAAACACGGGGATGCGAGCTAGACGGGATCGTCATAACACATGGTATACGATAGAGAAGCAATATAAATATGATGACAAGCGTGTCATGACGACACCCGAACACAAATGGAGACTTGTGTCGCGTTTAGTCAATATTCACGACTACATAGCCATAAGCATAAGATGTAAGGATCACATAACCATATAGAATAACATTGTTTAGTTTCCCACAACCCGGGAACAAGTGTTCAAATGAATGTTATTTGTTTAGTGGACTGCAACAATGTACAAAAGAATTGTTCATCATGTATGTTCAGTCTCAAAAATGATTCCTAGGGTCTCCACTAAAAGGCAGCACTCCTAGAACTTCAAATTCCTTGATCAGCTGAAAAGAGATGATCAAAATGGTCAACAGAATTATTGGTGAGCTTCGCAGGTTTTAAGTATTAAAAGATGATATGATGAAAACAGTAAGTAGGTTTATTAAGAGCTACCGCAACTACACTTATGTATAGGTGGTTTTACCAGTTACAAATAGCTACAGCCAAGCCTCTTCATCGGTTCCTCACGGGAATTGATGGCTGTAAAGAAAGCATTTCCAAAGTGTAAATAGTTTAAGATGACGTAGCAAGATCCACAAAGCGCATACGTTTAGTTTACTACCAAACCAATCCTTAGGTCCCATTACCGGGATTAAGGGTTGTATTAAAAGAATTTTCCATTGTATAACAAGTTAAAATGACGTAGCAAGATCCACAAAGCGCATACATTTAGTTTACAACCAAACCAATCCTTAGGTCCCATTACCGGGATTAAGGGTTGTATTGAAGGGCAAGTTTATATGACGTAGCAAGATCCACAAAGAACATACGTATGGGTGACAACCAAACCAATCCTTAGGTCCCATTACCGGAACTAATGGTTGTATTGAAGGTCAAGTTTATATGATGTAGCAAGATCCACAAAGCGCATACGTGTAGGTTACAACAAAACCAATCCTTAGGTCCCATTACCGGGATTAATGGTTGTAATAGATGCTCGGCAAAGAAGAACCACGAAGTAGACCCACAAAGAAGAACCACACCGCCGAGAGCATCCAAGGTGAATAGCAATCACAAGTAACATCACACAACACATACCATCAAGTAATAACATCGAGTAATAGCGCATAGTAATGTAAAGCCACCGTGTAATATACAAGATAGCAACATAGCATAGAGTCAAGAGTTATAATAGCATCATACAACAGATAAGCAAAATAAGTTAACCATAGATTTAGCAGCAGACTTCCATTAGGGAAGGTGCTTGAAAATGTGTTAAGTAAACGAGCATTCTTTTCCCCCAAGTTAGAAAATGTTTAAAAGTTATATAAGCGTCAAAAGGGGCCACGAAACTCACAGAATAGATGATAAACAAGAATGATGAATATTCCCAGCAGTAGAATGCAATGAACAGTCAACACCTATTGACAGTTACTGACAAGCATTAATAATGAGCATAAGCATAAGATGATGTTCAATAGGTACGGGCAGTTTCGGCTCGGTTGTGGGTAACACTTGCACGCAAACACACACAATAGATCTTATGTAGATCCGAGTACTGGAAGCGTTGCCATTGTAGATGATATTTGTGTAAAAGCGTTATTGTTTTCAGAGAAGTGTTTGTTAAGTACTTGTGTTATAAATGATTTGTTACTAATTTGCAAAATGTTAAGTTGTTTGGATTTTGATATAACATTAATAAGTCCAATAGTGTTAGTCTTAAAGATCGTCCTTAGCAATGGCAACCGTGTCGATGTCACCTTGACATCACACGACAACACACACCACACACAGGAAGACTGACTTCACACACAATGATTCCATTTGCACGACAAGACCAGACACACGACTGGACACTCCATTCGCATGAATCAACACCCAGTCGTGCGAATCAGCTTCATTTGCACGATTGAACTCCCATTCGTGCGACTAAGTATTCAGTCGTACCACACAACACCCAATCGCACGACTCAACCTTCCATTCGCACGATTCAGCCTTTAGTCGTGCGAATCAGCTTCATTCGTGCGACTGAATCTTCATTCGTACGACTGAATCTTCAGTCGTTCGATACACACAGTCGCACACAATCATCCGCATTGACTCAATCGCATTCACTCCCAATCGCATGCATTCAATCGCAAGACACACACATACGCATGGACTCAGTCGCACGACTCACCCCATTCGCACCACTCAGTTGCACGATAGACTCAGACGCATGGACTCAGTCGCACGGCTCAGTCGCCTGAAAGGCCCAGTCGCCCTGTATAGCAGGTCGCGACTGCTGAAGTGAAGAGCAGCGTCCAGCTGCTCCGGGCACGAGTTTTACACCCCAAGAACTTCCAGAAACACACATCTAACATGTCTAGACAAGAAACACACACTGGAATGCCACACACAAGCCCACACGACCTCATGTGCTCGGATGAACCCGAACACCCGAAACCCTAGAAAACGCAAAAGTGAAATCGAGCAAGAAACGGGTCAAACAAGGTTATCTACCTGCTAGAAGTGAGTATTCACGATGATAACCAAGATTTGACGGTGAAAACGCAACAAATGTGATGGATTTTGGTGCTAGAATGGTGTAGAAATGAAGAAGAAGAAGAAGAAGAGGAAGTGGAGAAGATGGTGAAGAAATGGCTGGAAAGAGGGGTTTCTATACCCATCTTAGTTTAGTAATTTGTCACATTTGGTCCCTGCACTTAGCCCCCGAGTCCCCAAGCTTGTTTCGGTTGATAACGACGTAGATACGCGCGTTATACTAATTATAAGGATGTGCTTAATGTTGTTTGTATCTTAGATATGTTGTTGTTTATGATGTTTATATTATATGACATGATATAATTAGTGATGTCGATTGTGATAACACCACTGAAACGGAAAACAAATCAGGCATGATGTCCTCACGAATAATCTATGAAGATGAAAAA
>BJCN01281663.1:0-16076 GCA_018326445.1 Flaveria brownii
AGCTTTTCCTTTTCCGGTGGACCTGAAATTGATGAAATTGCTTCCGTCACAAGATCAAATCTCGAGCCCTGAGTTTTTATCCTTTTTGGAGATTCAAAAACCCCACATGAATTTTCACATTGGTGAGTTGTATGATTCTTCAAGAGTAATCGAAGGTGAATTTGTTGAATATCTGGAGAAAGTAGCATTCTCAGGGATGAAGAAGAAGAAGAAGATATGGGCGGTTGGACCGTTGAACCCGGTTCAAATACCCTCCATAACGACGGATGTGACGGACCGTCACGAATGCTTGAAATGGCTAGACAAACAACCTACAAACTCGGTGGTTTATGTGTCGTTTGGGACGACGACGACCTTTAGCGACGAACAAATAACGGAGTTGGCTCTCGGGTTGGAGAGGAGTGGAGAGAGGTTTGTTTGGGTGGTTCGAGCCGCGGACACTGGGGACTCGTGTGGGGTCGAGGGTCGGAAGGTTGCGTTGCCCGAGGGGTTTGAGGAGAGGGTGAGAGAGAGGGGGTTGATTAAACGGTCGTGGGCCCCGCAGGTGGAGATACTAGGGCATTTTGCGACGGGTGGGTTTTTGAGTCATTGTGGTTGGAATTCGTGTATGGAGAGTATGTCTATGGGAGTGCCGATAGTGGCGTGGCCGATGCACTCTGATCAGCCGAGAAATGCGTTTCTTATTACGGATATTTTGAGAGTTGGTATCGCGGTGAAGAGGTGGGAGCGTAGGAATGAGTTGGTGAAGGCTAATGTGGTGGCCGAGGCTGTTAAGACGCTAATGGCTTCCGAGGAAGGGGAGGAGATGCGGAGGAGGATGATGAAGTTGAGTGATGATGTGAAGGAATCGGTGGCGGAAGGTGGTATACATCGCAAGGAAGTGGATTCATTCATTTCATATATACGTAGATTATAAGAGCAAGGAGATGGAGCGTGTTTTTATCCATGATGATCTTAGCTTCATACCCGGACAAATTAGTTGGCTTGCATTAGGGACCTGAACGCTCGATCTTATAAAAAAGAATATCATTTTACAGATCTGGATATTGTTAAGCTAAAGACATTTTCTTTAGTCTAACCTAAAAGTTACGTATAGGGTCTAAGTAACCAATGGGAAAAATTTTCTTTACATGTTATCTAGTTAATGTGAATATACGAAAATTTTCTCAGAATGTTATCAAGTTAGTGTGGAATTTAAATACTTTCTATCATGATACACAAATAATAAATTTATTGACCTTGACTCGTGAATGAAAAAGTATCGATACATGAGACATTAAGGAGATTGTTGTCCCGCAACATAAGAAAATACGATACGTGATTTTCCTCTTGTTTTACGTAGGGCTCGGAAGGAAGTCGGATTGCTTAACGATTTGATATACGTAGTTATATCTTACACTTTCTTGTCTGTCCTCATTAATTTTTCTTCAAATTAAAGAAAGTTAGCATTTTTGTTAAATTTTTATTTCTCTCAAAATATGTCTTTTTTTAAATATTATATCGTATAAACTTTGTAATTGTATAAGTCATATTTATATGTATATATTTCAAAAGTGTGCGTGTATATTTGTTAATTTAGTCATTAAACTTCGATAACTATTTGTAGGGAATAGTTTTAAAAAAGATAGGTAATAGAGTTTATTTGTAGTAGTCTTGTTTATAATTTTGATGGGTGATTTGAAACCCTGGTTTGTGTAGGTAGGAAGACACTTCTTACAAATATTTGGTTTATGTCAGATTAAACTTACAGTCGATACCATAAATGTGATTTCTACTCATGGGTCGTTCAAGTTAGTTGTTGATATCTTGAATGATACCAAACAAGACTGTTGGCCTAGTTTCTATAGATGGCTTAATTAGTACCGAATGCTCACTAAGCTCATTGATGGTTATTAACGAACAATCACAATCGTTTAGTTATTGTGTATTTGAAGGGTTGTGACTTTTCAAAATCCAACTTATAAATAGATGCAACCAATAACAATTTGAACTAGACAACATCTAAAATCAGGAATCTTTTCACTCTCCTAAACATACACCATTTCTATTGACGACGACCTAATGTAGTCACTAATAGGCTAAATCATAAATCAATGATTTTTTTGTTGATGGTTCTATTGGTACACAAATCAATCTTTAGTGACAAAAATGTTAGCAAATTTTAGATCGTTGACAATCCTTTGAAACATATTAACTTAATCTTCACCCTTAATCCCTTATTATGTTACACATCATGTTTCTAATTACTTTAAATACACATACATTAGCATCCATAAACAATCTTTAAAATATGAGTAGTCTCAATTAAGACCAGAGTAACTCAAAAACATATAAATTGTTTATAAAAATTATACAAGGCTTGAAATGTTTGATAAAAACCAATTACTTTATAATAACCACATACATATTCAACTCATTATATATCATCAAACTTAAAGATCAAAATCAATTTCGGGACTGTTCAGGATTGCTATTTTTAAACAACTTTTAACTTTTGAAGGGGTGAAAATACCAAAATGTCAGTTTAAAAAAATCAATCCCAAATAGCCTCTTCATAAATGCAAACTCAAACAACCATGAGCAGTTGGAAAGCCAACACCACCTGTGAGTTGTGCAACATTTTCCACAAAACACATTACTCAACTGACCATTGTCTTCAAAAGCCTACAAAATCATGAGTTTTGAGTTGGTGAGAACTGAGAACACCATCGTCATCATTGGGTGGAATGGTGACAATTATTGGCATCAAATGCTTATTGGGATTCGCACTACTACTCAATTCCAAGACTGAACAACCAACCCCAATGGCTTTCATAATTCATTACACAAAATGCAACTATCTTTCCACTTTCACATTGGCTAGACGACTACCCTTTATGCATCAAATTCCATTCTTTAAACCTCCAACCATCTCATAACTCGTATTCAATCAGAATTGGAAGATGGGTTTGAATATATTTTGTTATATGAGTGTGCACTAAGCAACAAAAAGCAAAAGCAATCGACAGCAGTGTGTGTGTTTGTGTGTTTGTGTGTTTGAGTGTGTGTAGTGAATGATGAGCAAAAAAGGTAACAGAAGAACCCAATTACACACTACTTTGTCTGAAAGATTGCAGATTAAGAAACCCCTTGTCGCTTTTTCGTTCACCCATTATCGATTTTGAAGTTTTGATTGCTGAAATCTGTCGATAATAGGGAAAAGGTGAATCTTTGTTGTGCGATTAGGGTTTGGTGAGGTAATCCATGCGTAGATTTGGGGGTTTTGAGTTTGATTTGTTTGTTGTGGATTTTGGATTGGTTGGAGTCTTGATTTGATTGTTGTGGGTTTCTGTTATCGATTTCGAAGTTTTGATTGCTGAAAGCTGTCGATAATGAGGTAAGGATGAAGCTTTGTTGTGGGTGTGTGTAAGTTTCATCGATTAGGGTTTGGTGAGGTGTTCTATGCATAGATTTGGGGGTTTTGAGTTCGATTATTCTCTGTAGATTGTGAATTGATGGAAGTCTTGATTTGATTATTCAATTTAGGAATCTAGGGTTTTGATTTGGTGGGTTAGAAACTTACAGTTTTGAATCATGAACACGGGTTTTCACTACGATCCAACGTTGGGTTCTGCTTTGAATCGACACACAATTTCATTTCAATCGAGTGCTACGGGCAGCACATCTGAGATGATTATGATGGGGGATTGCTATCAAATGAATAATGCAGCAACAACAAGCACAAGATTTTTGGGGAGTTCTGTTGTAGCAAACAATCATTCAGGGTTTACGCAATCGGGGAGTTCTTGTGGTTCTGTTCTTGGTGATTCTGCTCCGGGGTTGAAGCATGATGCAGGCTTGGCGGTTGAGTGGTCTGTTGACGAACAGCATAAGTTGGAGGAAGGACTTTCCAAGTAGGTATTTTGTTCCAAGTTTATGTATGATTTTAGTACATGCTAATAAAATTGAGGGTGTGTTCAATACATAACCAGTTTTTGCGAGAACCACATAAGTATTTATATATAATGTTAATCAGGTTTGGTATATAACAATATGTGCAAGTGTTTATGTGGTTTTCGCTGTTCTATACTTAAATTGGTTTTGTATTTAACGGAGGTCTAATAGGCCATCCATTAGGTTGAGGGCCTATAATGGTCTATTTAATTAACCTAATGCAAGTTGCAAAAGAAAATTTGTAGTCTTTCTAGCAACTTTTTGGGATTTCAATTTGGTTACTATAATTAAATGTGGTTTATGGGGGTGTTCTAGAGAAGATACTTGCAATGATTCAGATAGGATCCAAAATGATATTTTATTAGAAATAAAGAATTATGAACGAACCCTAGACTCTGTATTACATCAAACATACTAAGCTATATCTCATGTCCCCATGTGGACATCCTGGTGGTAGATTTAATAAAAGTTATGCATGTTTTCAATGTATCTTCTTACCTTTTAAAATGTATGTAGATTTGCTGATGAACCAAGTATCATGAGGTATATCAAAATTGCTGCCACATTGCGTGATAAAACTGTTCGGGATGTTGCTCTAAGGTGTAGGTGGATGGCGGTGAGTTATTGCATGTTTTCAATGTATCTTCTTACCTTTTATTGATTAAATTTTCTAATAAAAAAATTGAATGTTTATTATTGGCACATCTTCATAATTACACTGTTACAAATAAGATTTTTTTGATCACACTAAATGGACGGTCATAGTGGTCGCAATTTCTACCCATTTAATTGTGAATGAGTCTTTCAAGTTACATATTCTCTCTAACTATTCAAATGTGAAAAAAATGGCTAAAATGGAAATACGTCAAACGGTTCGAAAGTCTTACATCATTGTTAGCATTGTATAATAACCAAGTGGTGATTATACTTTCTTTTATTGTTAAAATGATTAACAATATGAGATATTTGGTAGAAAAAGCGAAGGAAACAAGATGACTCGCATTTGGGCAAGAAGTTGAAAGATAAGAAGGTATGCTTATGACACCATAAATTTTTTAATCTATATGCTATTGCATTTGATAACTAAACAAAAAATTGTGGTTATTTATCTTAACCAGTTAATTATAACCACAAAATCTGGTTTGAATGCATACTGCACACAACCTCCTAAACTAGTTTTGTTCAAGGTTTACGTCACAACTTCAAATTCGTATTGTCATAACTAACGCATTAACTAAATATAATAGTAGCAAGAAATGTGTTTGCGGGTCAGTCCAATCCGGTTTGACCCATTTGAACATGCAGTTAAAAATGACCTGTTACTTGCCCACCCAGCCCATCATCTTGCCACCTCTAAGAATACATGATATGATGATTAAGAACTCGTTAATAGGATTAGTGTCCAAATGTGATTTTATCAAGAGCCCGTTTATGATTCTCTTTCTTCCATCTAATTATGTTTTTTAGGTAAAGAATTAGTATTCTGATTGTCATACTTTTTCAGGATAATTTGGCGGAATCATCCTCAAAACAAAGTATATCATCAGTTCCAACATTTAATGTGGCTCCATTTCCTGTTACCATGAATAATCGGACCCAGATTGACAGGGTAACATTTGAAGGTATTATTTGGACAATTACAGGATTAAACAAAAGTTAACGGATTAACTAAAAGGGATTTAGAGATAATTTAGTAACATCAAGTTTACATGAACATTAAATCTAAAATTTCTAAACGTTTCTGGAAGAAAGAAACACTGTGAATCCAGCTCCTTTTCTTATTAGTTTACTCTAAAATTTATGTGAATTGTTGTTCTACTCATTGATGCAGCATTATGTGGTTCAATAAGGCACTTACTTGAACAAAACAATCAAGTTCTTGGTCAGATCTCAGCTAATATTTCTTTGATGAAAGTAAGTGACTTTTCTAACTTTATATTCTAAAAAAATCAACATCTAAGCTAAATTTTATATTTATCCCACATTTTATTTCACGGGCAGCTTCAGGACAATATCAACCTCTTCAACCACATGAAGAACAATATAACTGCCATTTTAAACGAGTATGGGAGATGTTCATTAACTTATTGTTTACATGTCAGTCTTATTGCTGCTTATATTTTAATCTTTTTATAATAAAAATGCAGCATGAGGTATTTGCCTGGGCCGCCATTCCCTGTATCACTAAACGAAGATCTTGCTCATAGCATCTTGCCCACTACAAATCAGGTAACGAGCGATTTATTTAACTTGAAGCCAAATAATCTTATGAATTAAAATATTTTTTTCTTAATACTTACAGAGAATGATGTTTGAGGCATCAAACGGGATGTATATGAAGCAAGAGCCTGGATTTTAATTCAATAATTCTTCGAGTTTGGTTGCAAAGTACAGACTTAAAAGACTGCTGTAAATTTGATAGGTACGCTGCGTGCAAATCCATATTAATCGCCTATTTGGGTCCAAATCCACTTTAAAGAAAATTTGTAGAGATCCATTTTTGGAAAGTTGAAAATGTTTAGGTCATTGCTTACCCTTGAGTATACAGGCTAGCACCCTTAACTTATGGTCTATTGGGTTAGATGTTGTCCAAAATAAAGATCTCAAATTGTAGTGATTTTAGCTAAAGATTGAGTCATGACTCCCTGTTTCTTCGCCTTTTGGTGAATTAGCAACTCGATTTCATGTTATAATTATAACTGTACTTTTTGTAGTCATAATAGATTTGAATATGAAGTATAAATGCAGTGTTTTAGTTTTCTTTGATGTTGGTGTGGATGTTGAATGGGATTTAAGGCTACAGGCAGAGTGTGTGCTGTTTTTGAGGTCTACAAGTTTTGTTCGAGACTACGTGCATGACACGCGTTGCGTTACATTGATTAGTAGGGTATTGATTGGTCCCCCGAGTTTTCCAAGTGACATGTTCCCACAATTATAAATAAATAAAAATAATTGTCATGGATTGATAAACTTGACAGCAAATTGCATATTTTTAAGAAACAGGTTGTACTTTTCATCCTTTATGGTTATATCAAGGTCCGTCCTTAAACTAAGAAAATAACAAAAATTGTCATTTGTGTTTTAAAAAAAATTGTGTTTCATCGTTTTCACCGATATCCATCTTTTTTTGGCGTTAAACTAAGGCACCTGCCCTTCATGTGAGGGCAAAATAGTCTTTTTAGGTTTCGAATAAAATTTACTTGGGAAGTAGATAAAATTAAGCACGCCACAGTGATGTATTCGAATTTTACAAACTATAATATTATAAAAGTTACAAGATAGAATGAAATTCTTGTAGCGATAAAATAAGTCAAAATCTGAGAATAATAAATCGAAATCCTCTTTAGTCTTTACATATGTATACAACGGTAATCAACAAAATGGGGCAGGTGAAAGTCCCTAATATATGTAACTTCAGGTATAAACTTTTCATAGACCAATCAATTGAATAAACTAAAAGTGAAAAAAAAGTTGATAAATAATACGATTGGCCACACAGAAAATTGTTATACTTTAGAAATTTTATTTATTCTAAACTTGATATAATATCATATTTACCCGATAAAAATCATAATGTCAAATATACGTATTTATAAATTTATAATATTTATGCCGCACTAAAAACTTGATAATGATAGTTCACGATGTAAGAAAAAGAAAAAATATAGTAGTCGCAATAACTTTTTATTTTGTATTTTATGTATTTAAAAAAATCACTTTATGAAATGAATTCGACCAACAACTTTTACAAATTACCATAGAATACAATCCATAATCATCAACAATGTTTCACAGGTAACTTTGTACATGACAGGAATCTTCAAAACAAACTTTGATCCAAAGAAGACACACTTACCAAATCAACTGCTACTTGTTCATTACCCAAAGAGACATAATATTACAAAAACAATACAAAATCAAAAGATGTTTATGCATATTTAATTAACACGCGCGTGTGCACAAACCAGCATCAATCATGAGTTGAACTCAACATCATCTTCAGATTCATGAACTGCTTGAAGCGGACCACTTCCAAATTTCGAATCTTTGTTCTCTGAAATAGTATCCAATAGACCATTTCCAAACAGACATACTTGTGGGTCTATCTGGTTCAACCGTTGATACTCATCATCTGATAAACTCCAGTCAAATATGTCTATGTTTTTCCTTATTCTCTCGGGCTTCACACTGCATGGAAGAACACTTGTCCCTCTTTGAAGACCCCATCGCAATATAACCTACGAGTCAATAGTAAATTTATAATTTCATAATGCAGATTAGGTTCCATTTGTCAGTTGTTCTAAAAAATGTGCACTGCTTCCATTTTTTATAACATTCCAATAACATAATATATTGTAATAAAATGGGCTGAAGAAGATAATATTTGGTGGTGTCTACATAGAAGATGAAGACAAGAACCATGGTAAGACAAAATTTGTCCAAGGAAAGATTAGTTATATATGACCAAGCATGGAAAAGAATGAAAAGATATATGAAATTTAGAGGTGGCAATTTCGACTTTATTTATGTATATTTATTTCGTAAAGGATCAAATGAGTAAATAATGGAAAAGATATGAAAAAAAGCTATATTCTTGTGATAATATAGTTTTTGTAATGGTATTAAAAAACGTTATTTATTATAAATTCAAAAGAAAAAAAAGCTGTTTGTGGGTCGGTCCAACCCAACTCTATCGAAACCCATTAGCCACCCTTAGGAATATGCTAAAAAATGAGAATACTCATAAGCAAATTGGGTGTCTCATCCTTCCATTTTCCAATATAGAGTTTAGGCCTTAGAGTTGGATAGTAACAAATTAAGACGATATATTTTCTTAAAAGTTTCATGATATAATAAACGTGTCGCCAAAATCCCAAAAAAAAATACCTGTTCAGGAGTCTTTTTATGTCTGTCTGCTATCTCTGCAACAACAGAAAGCTTAAGCATTGGCCCATGAACCGATCTAGACCGCCTAAAAGAAATACGAGGTGTTCCAGGTTCATCTTCTTCACTTGATCCACTTTCAGATGGTTTAGGAGCTGAAGTTGGTACTCCAAGTGGTGTGTGTGCAGATACATGTATATACTTAGACTGACAGAATTTTACAAGCTCATCTTGCCTCCAAAAAGGATGCAATTCCACCTGAAAAAACCACAAAGCAGAATTAAGATAATATTGAGTGAAAAATAGTTTATCGATGTGCTTTTGCTGCTTAATATACAATAGTACATTCAAGAGGGTGTAAATTCTAATTATTAAAGAAACTAGTACATAAAAAGACCAAAAAGAACTATTAATGAGAGAAAATTGAAGTGCACTGTGAAATGGGTGTAAAAGCATATCAAGTTAGATCAAAGGATGAGCTATATAGGCGATTTAATTTTTCATTTGGTAATCGGTTTTGTTGCAGATGGTATGAAATTGATTATTTGACAGCAAAGTAATAGCAAAAACAGTTAAAAAAAACTATTGTTGTAATTAGAAGTTGCAGCAATCAAATATTTAAATGAAAAAACACAAATCCAAATAAACCATGCAGCTTACCCAAGTTTGATTAAGTTTCAATAACTAAAATATATAACAAAGTAAGTACAACACCAATATCAAAAACAAATTTTGAATTTATCATGTGTGTTATTCTTGTTATGTCTTCATGTCTAGATGGGCAAACCCAACCCACAAGACTCCCATTGTCTAAATGTATCTTTCAAGTAAACTTAATACAAAAATAGTCACAAATCAATGTTTAGGGATTCAGTTATCTATCAAATTGGTTTACTACATTTTTCCTGATCCTAATATGCATACATACATGTATATGTATACTATACTTTCTTAGTAATGGAGAAATTATTCATGGGATACCCTCACAGGCCAACTGAAATAATATGATAATATGAATACTTGTAACACTCTATTTTGGTCATCTATGATCACAGAACTTCCAACTATCTTGGAATCCAGAATTCTGTCAGTTTTCAGGTAAGTTATAAGACAAAAGAGATAATTTCAAGCTCTAAAGACAACAAGAAATACATTTTCTGCTCAACTTGTCAAATGCTGTCAGTTTTCAGGTAAGTTATAAGACAAAAGAGTAATAATTTCAAGCTCTAAAGACAACAAAAAATCCATTTTCTGCTCAACTTGTCAAATAATGCAAAAGAAATAAATGACAAAGCATATAGATTTATGATCAAGGAAGAATACGAAGCCAACCTGATTGACTGCAGGTATAATTTTAGCAAATTTGAGCAACTCTTTCATCTGCTGTATATTAAAATTACTAACTCCAATAGCCCGAACAAGACCTAATTCGACCAACCCTTCCATTGTTTTCCACGCTGTTTTCAACTTACTCAAGAACTGTCTATATTCAGAGCCCGAATTTGCAGGCGGATCAGTGGCATCACCAAAAGCCGAACTCTCAGGCCAATGCATCAAATAAAGATCTAAATATGACACCCCAAGATTCTTAAGCGAAACTCTAACAGAATTTTCAATCTTATTAATCGAATTCATCGAACAATAAATCTTTGAAGTCAAAAAAAGATCCTCTCTTTTCATTGAACCTCTAAAGAACTCAGTTAAAGCTTCCCCAACCTCAGCCTCATTCCCATACAAGTGTGCACAATCTATATGTCGATATCCAACCGATAACGCTGTTTTCACAGCTTGAACACAAAAATCACCACCACTTTGCCATGTTCCAAGCCCTATGGCAGGAATCTTGGCTCCTGTATTCAACAAGAAATATGTCCCTGATGTCCCAAATCTCCCTTTCATCCCTTACAATCTTGTTTCAACACAACAAATGTATACAAAAGATAATACCCAACAAGAAAAGATAACAATATGCACCAGAAGTCTGATTGGAAGAAGATTATAATCAATTCAAGCGAAAAAGATCAAAACTTTAGTACCAAAGAAGTGTCTGACAGGTGTTCGATGAATTATCTGAGAGAGAAACAGCACAACAGAGTGATCTTGATTGATAATTACTCACAGGTAAACGAAAGTACACGACATGAATGATTGATCGACTATGAAAGCCAATAACACGACTGCAAAAAGCCAAGAAAACAGACCTTTGATCTCAACAAATCATCAAACCCATGAGAAGAAGCTGATTTTGTAAAGCCTTTAAACAAATTGTCAATTCAATGTACCTAAAATTAGACAAAGTATTTGTAAAGAAAAATATGGGTCAACAAGAACAGCCGACAAAGAAGAAGAAACGCCCAAAGCGTAAAACAAAACAGTTCGCTGTAAATAATAATCTAATCTAATCTCCCTCGTGGAAATAAAGTACAATATACACATCAAATAAGACAAAATCGTTGATGTATGACACAGTGATTAAAAATTTATAATAATCTGACGAAAAGATTGGTGGGGTTGAAAAGATTCAAACTTTCAAAGGGTTATTGGGTCTAAATGAGGTCGATTGAAACCAACACATGAACAAATTGGATCAAATGTTTGAAATATTGGGATGATTGTATGATGAATGGAGCATTTGTGTGTTGATTTTGAAGATGAGTAGGTGTAGAGTTGGAATATAACGTGAATTTGAGGCGATTGTAATAGAGAATTGGTCTTTGAAGATGCACTGTTGGATTTGATGGCTGCTGACTTTTGTTGATGTTGCAGCCAACAATTAGGGAATCCAATTAGGGTTTATATTAAGAAAATTATTATGAAAGAGTTCAAAATGATATTTAGAATTGTTTGGTTCATTGATTTGTGTAAATAATACGTGATAGATAATACAATTGTGATCGAATGTTAAAGGTGCACGGTTATTGTAGAAGTGGTATTCGGTTTAAGTCTTATTAAATGTGTAGAATAGATTTAGGGTTGTTTGTCAGCATTTGAATCAGTCTCTTAATGATTCAAATGTCTGAATAATTCAACATTTATTGGTTCATACTGTTTGTTTCGCAAGCAAATATCTGAATAGTTAAAACATTTGCCTCTGAATGATTAAGCATTATACTAATGCTGAATGGTTAAGAGGTTTAATGCTGAATGATTTAGACCTCTTATCTGAATTGATCAGACATTTGCTTTTGAATAGTTAAATAATATGCTAGCTCTTAATGGTTGAGACATTTTAATGGTTCAACACTTAATGGTTCAAACATTTTATTGATTCAACACTTAATCATTTAGAAATTGTTAAACAACCCCTTAGGTTGAAATGAAGTAGTATTGGATTAGGATTGTTTAAAGAATATATGATGGATAACAAGTTTAGATCAAACTCAAATGTAGAAATCATTTGAAAAATGTAAGGCGGATAACAAGAAGGGCGTTTGATGTACAAGACAAGGTGTGTGACAAATTTAAAAATAAAAGCGTTAATAGGTTTAAAATATGTATCTTAATATGAGGTATCCGTTTCATTATCCGGTGTCATTCTCATTTGAAAAAAATATATTACGAGTACTTGATCACAGTCTAAAAAGTCTACAACTTTGGAGTTACTAGAGAAGGTTTATATAGGAGGCCTCTCACAAGAAAATGATTGATGCAATTTTACTTGCAACAATGTGGTGTCGACAATTTTTATCTTGTATGGAGTTAACTTTAAGAGTTTTTTAATGGCTTTGTATAGACTTCCTAATTACCTAGACCCAATTGTCAAAGATATATTAATAAATTATATAATCTAAAAAATATAATAGATAATATGTTATGTTTATTCGGTTAGGAACTTTAAAAACTCTTAAATATTTTAAGAACCGTGAAAACTAATATCAGTAATTCATATTTTTAGATTTTATAAATATACATACAGTTGTGTATGTTTATATACATTACAAACCGTTAAAATAACATAAAACCTATCAAACTTATATTTGCATATGTTTTTAATTTTTTTATTTCTTTAGCTACCATATGTAGATACTATAACAGTATAACCTACATATGACTTAAACATCGGTAGATTACAAATACTCATTTTCCTTTTGAACTTTAAAAGAGATGATTACACATTATATTCTAATCATATCTTATATAAAACATAAAAGGCTTTGTTCATACGAGTTTTTCCAGTTCTATAGATATTCGAAAGTTTTTAAATGATCCTAATCTTAAAAGTTGTTAAACACTTGCAACTAATAATGTTACTGAATGTAATTTATTATCTAAAATTTTAAAACGAATTTTAGGTGAGTTTAAAGTCATGAAAATGTTTCAATTTTCAAAGGAGCCGTGAAGATGTGAGCATATAGGGCCCTTTGGGGTGTAACACGTGTGATTGTAAATGATTTATGCGGAATTGACTAAGATTATAAATCTTCATTTTACCTTTTATACAACATTGAAAAAATCAATGCAAAAACCACCCAAAAGTTGTAGTCTAATTTAAATGTTATGGTTCTGTAAAACATGAATATATTCTCGCTGCTTTTCTATATACATGTTTAATTTTCTGGCCGTTTGAAAAAAAACTAACATATAAGTTTAATAAATAATCATGTTTAAGCTAATGAAAGAGGTTTAAATATAAAGTGTGTTTTTACTGCAAAATGTGAGAAGACACAATGAGTCAAAAAAATCATAAAAAATTATATCTCACAATCTAAATTGAATTTCAAAAAAGTAATTTCGAGTTTTTGTTCCCCTAGCCGTACTCACTAAGAAAAAAATAAACGAAAAATAAAAAAATAAAAAAATTAAGTTTTTTATTGTGTCATTTATGAAAGACAAAACGACGTCATTGTATCATATAAAGACACAATGAATTTTTTTTTCTGAAAAAGAATGACGAAAGGAGCAGAGACTCCGAAGTACTTTTTTGAAATTCGATTTAGATTGTGAGATATAAATTGTTTGTGATTTTTTAGACTTATTGTATCTTCTGACACTTTGTAGCAAAAATACACTTTGTAGAATATCTCACCATAAGCTAATTATGTTCCTTTTACTAAATCCAAAAAGATATGTAAATCTTCAAGTTCTCGGTTACGTTAAAAACTTATATTTTGGGAAGTGTCGATTTTACTAAACGGTTTTTATGCCCAAAATCTACGTCTCATGTATATTTAACCTAGAACTATAAATACAACACTTTAAGTGTATGTCTTGGAGGTGGGAGGTTTTGCCTCTCTTGGAGGTCCAAGGTTCAAACCTTGACATGGGTGAATATTACTAACTTGGTGAAACTAACAACTAACAACTAACTAGCCGTTTAAAAAAAAGTGTATGTCTTTTTGGGAACAACATTCTTTTTAGTTGCAGATGTTTTTAATTAAAGGGTATCATTTTTGTAGCCTTTGTATGGTAAATTATTTTGAATGAATCAAAAAACAGTTATGTCGGCATTTTTATGGGTGCATATATTATACTAGGTTATTAGCCCACGTATTACACGGGTTAAAAATTATAAATATAATACAAATATGTAACAAAAATATTTAAACTCTTTCGTTTTTATTTTAAATCAGTTATATAAAAATAAGGATTTATGATCATAAAATTTAAAGGGTTAGATAAGGTTTGAGATGATTGATATCATAGATTTAAAATCCCTAAAATGGTTGGTGGTGATTAAGGTAGTTAAAAAAATAAAACTTCACACTTGTCATTCAAAAAAATTAAAATAAAAAAAACTTCAAGTTAGATATATATCATGATTTGGGGAAAATTTGTTAAAAGATGTTTAGGCGGGAAAAATTTTGTGAGGTGAAATCTGATGATGACATGTGTCACCACATGTAATCATTTATTAGTATAGATACTTTAGTTGCTTAATTATGCACCGTTATTGTGAACAAAAGATGCTACTTTGAGTGGGTTGGACGTGAAACAAGTGAAAAGGTGATAAAAGTGAAAAAGTAACGGAGTTAAAAAAAGATTTAAATACAATTATAAGGGTAATTTTAGAGAATTCATAATTCGTTTTTTATTATTGTATGAGTGGTTGTCCTATATTATAAGGGATGATTGTGAATGGTTGTGAGTGGTTGTGAGTGAAGAAGAAAAAAATTTTATGAGAGTTGTACCGTGATTTCCCATATTTAGGTAATCACGGTACAACCCTCATAATTTTTTAAAATATTTTTTAAAGTGGTTTGTAAGTGAATGGGAGAGAAAATGTAATGATTAAAGTATGAAACAAATACTATTTAATTAAAAAGAAGATAGAAAAAATAGACGTTTTTAATATAATTATAAGGATAAGGATGGGGGATGGATGGTGAATGCTCTTAAGATTTGATATCGCTTTGTGCTATTAGGTTTTGTGTCGGAGGTTAACTGAATCATCTTTATCGGTAATTTAAATACTTGAACCGTTAATAACTAAAATAGATTAGTTATGAAAAATCTAAGAACCAAAACATCGGTGATAGATTCAATTTTAAGCCATAACTAAAATAATCTGATACAAGCTCGAGCATATGTAATCTTAATTTTTGGTTTTCACATCGTCGATGTTCTATATATTCACTATTTGTATGGTGTTTACTCAAAAAGAATATAACCCGGTTTTTAGAACAACTTTTGTTTTAAAATTTTTTCCTCTCCAACTTTACATAAATGACAAATAGAACTTGTTAAAAATCCTGAAATGCTTTGTAAAACGTATCTTGAAAAACCGCTGACGTTTGTTGTCCTGATATATGTGTATATATCTTTATGCAAAAATCATAATCTCGCAAAAACTTTATCCCTACATCATGTACTTTTATTGTGTTGTGTTTTAGCACGCTAATGTATTTCTAGCCAAACCTTAGGGACGAAAAGAGTAATTGACTTAAAAAAAGAGTTTAAATGTGACATGAATGATCAATTGGAACCTTCTCATAATTATAACTATAGAGAGACACATACATCAAAAGGGCTTGTTAAATCTCATCTTCTCACTGAATTATGGCCCCAAACCAAATTACATCAAAAGGGCTTGAGAATGATGAATTTGATTAAGCAAACACATCATACAGGAACTAGTTGCATTCATGCCTAACGAATCGGGCATATTGATTCCAAGATGGTAGGGGTCGTGTAACTTGATCATGGATTCATGATGCATCGGTGGGGGCTCGCGAGTTGTAGAGTCTACAATAAATGTCACACCCTCAAAATCCACGTGCGGAGTTCTACCGCGAGGCGTGTGAACAAACCAGGATCACAGT